>JAVSBV010142573.1:0-16126 GCA_033117975.1 Parotocinclus spilosoma | reverse complement strand
GATGCCAGAGACGAAGAGTTTCTTCACGGATATTACATACTGTACACGTTCTTTGGTCCGATTAAGTGGAATTTTGAATAACATTACACATATATCTAATAGGAGTTTCGGTACTTTAGGATTTGGTCCAAATAAGCTGCTGGTCCCATTAACCGGTGGTCCAATTAACCGGATTCGATTGTATATACATTTTTTAGTTATTTTTACCCCCCAGTTGTGCAGGTTTAATTCTTGTAGCATTCTGGTCTAGATGATTGTGAGATTTGTTTTGTACAGAGGTTTTGTGAAACCTTTGGATTTGCCCCGGGGGTTGGAAATGTTATGAAAATGACGAGTGTTTAATGCAATTAGTTTTATTCCTGTGGAAATCCATGTGGTTTGTATTTGGTTTGTGTGCTGAGATCCTGAAGCAGCAGAACACACTCACTCAGAAACTTTATCACGCCTAACAAGAAAAGTCGTCTCTCCTCTCTCAGTTTAGTTCAGTTTGCAGGTGGTTGACTGGCACAGCAGCGTTCCATTTGTATTAGTATAATATTAATTTTAATATCAGTATTAAAGTTTGGGAACATTTGAAAACTGGTACAACATTGGAATCTGGAATATTTTCATTTTAACATTCCATCATCAGCTGGAATCACTTTTCCTTACCTAAATTCTTCTTACATGACATGGGGCATTAGCCCTTAGAGCCCTTAGAGTTAATCCCAAAACCTGCAGAGTAAACAAACTGATTTAATGAGTCAAATATACATGTGGATATATATCGTGGGAACATAATGTAATGTAAATCACTGTTGCAGTGCCAGTGCCCCTCAAACATGGCCATTCATGCCAAGTATTACCTGACCTGGACAAAGATGGAGGTAATGGAAACATCAATGTCTGCATGTGACAGTATGTTCATTGGAGGTCCACGCTATTCTCAGAATTCCACTTAAAATAAAAGGTAATATTATATAGATTAGTCTTTTATAATTGGCAAATACCAGCATCCCATAAAGATGCATCACTTTAAACCCACTCATTTTAATTGACCAGGCAGTAACCCTTTTAACATCAGTAACTCCCCACTCTCACGTTTTTAGTGCCAACCAACATCACATTGAGCGTAATGTTATTTCAAAGTGAGAGTTTTTAAACCACTTTATCAATCTCTGAGCTGCTCACACTGCTACAAAGTGCACTATGTGGTTTCCAGCTGTCTGACATTTGGCAACATTAAGCTCTACAACCATTAGCAGCACTTTTTGAGATTTTCAGAGTTTGTGGTTTATTTTAGCTCCTAATAGTCCGACTGGGATGTTTTTTTTCTAATGTAGATCTGTGCTGTACTTTTAGTGGAAGGTCATGGTTCTGTTACAGAAGAGAAACACAAGAGAAAGGAACTGTTGTGGCCTTGTGGTTACGGTACTGGACTATGGACTGGAAGGTCCAGGGTTCAAATCCCACCTGTGCCACAGTTGAGTGCCTTTAATTCACAGTCGCTTGGATTGTAAGACTGTATTAATTGTAAGTCCCACCAGTGTGCAGAAACTCCCTCCATCATTTAGTCACCAAGAGACGATGTGCCTCCAAGGACCTCCCACTGAGGACTGATTTTAAAATGTATTTTGTTTTAAAATCTATGTTGTTAGTTATTTTATGACTAACTTAAATATTAATATTGATTTAAATGTTAATATTTACTTAATTTTGCTATGACTTTAATATCATAAAGTATTCACTTAATTAACATCTAGGCCACCCATGGAGGGTCGGGTCCCTTTTTAAGTCTTGGTCCTCCCGAGGTTTCTTCCTTCTACTATCAGGGATTTTTCTTGCCACTGTCACCCTAGGTTTGTTAAATGTGGGATTGTCTTTTTAAGATAATATAATATAATATATAATATAGATGATATATTTCTTTAATTTTCCTTCTCTTAATGTGAATCTTTTGTCACATCCTAAAAAACAACATAAAAAAAACACACAAAGATTAGTGCAGGAAGCTCTTGTTTGTGTTTGTGTGTTTTTGTGGCCATGAACACACCACCATGCAACTGATTCCATCCAGTCACTTTAAGGTTTTTACTTTTAGCTTTCTTCCACCAGATATTATTGTTAATTATTATTAATATTCATGTATTTATAATCAGCCTGTTGCTTGTCCTATAAGCTCTTGTGCTCTGTTACTAGCAGGATGAACTGTTCTGCTTGGCAACCGGGCTGTGATTGGTCAGACTGATTTTAACTCGTATGAACAACACAGAAATTAGAACAAGCTAAGATAAAAAATTGTACGCAGTCTGTCCGTTTTGGACGTTTTTTGTGTGAAGGGACGGGGGACTCTGTGACTTGTTCCCACGTCTGGTATGAGTTATAAAAAGTGTGTAAGTTATAAGTTACGGCTTAACAAATTGCCTAAACCACCTGGTGTAGGATTATTTTTAAAGTGTAATGGACGCCTTTGATGGACAGATTTCATATGGCCCTAGTTTGTCTCTGCTTTGAAAAGAATCATGGATTTAACATAAGTTGATTGATGATCATCAACCCGCAACAGGATTAGCCTTTGAAAAGTAACTACTGCAGCATGGGCGCTGATGATCCATTTCTCAGCCTTACACTACAGTGCAGAAAAATTTAAGTTGAAACAATTTAATTTGAATGTAACCCAATAATGTAGTTTTAATAGAAACTCTGTCAGCTTGCTGCAGTTTTCAGTGAACAAGCCCTTTGCTTCTGGTTCATTTAACTCCGACTCAGTGGCTTTCTGTATAATTCGATTAAGGGCCTGTCAGTTGTTCAGGGCTGTTGGGCAGCTTGTCATGCTGTCGATTTAATGGACTGCGGCAACAAATTCCAAAACCTCACGTCCCTGTGGCTTTCCTAACGCACCAGCCTAGACCACGGCCTTTAATTACTTTCCAATACTAATCTCCCTGGATTTGAAAAAGTTGGACGTGTCAGTTCTTCTGTAATGCTTCATTACTTGATCCTGGTTCCGTTCAAGTTGTCCCAGGGAGTTTTTCCTTTTCATTGTCACCACATTCTGGGTCCAGTTAAAAAGCGGTCCAGATATCTGCTTCACAACAATGTCCTATTGAGGTTGTTTTTAAGCCCCTTCTTTACCTGGCCGAGGTTGCTAAGTCCTGTAAAAAAGATGGTGCAGAGCTAGGTTGGAGCACAAGGAGATGCTCCTCCTCCCTCAGGCACAGCCGCTGTGACCGCATATGTTAAAAGATTTGACTGGTAGGCACCTTCTGGACCTTTTTACACAACACTCCATTTATACTGCTCACAAAAAAAAATTGGGTTTGATTCCAGATGACTCCCGTCCTCCCATGTCTGTATGGGTTTACTCCGGGTTGTCTGGTTTCTTCCCACAGTCCAAAGACATGAGCGTTAAGCTTAGTGTGTGTTTTGCACCGCCAGCTTCTGCAACAGCCAAATTTATATGTACAGAGCGAGTCAAAATCACAGGACACCGTTTTATTTTTAGGAACAAAAGAGAAAATTACATCTGAACACCACAGCAAGTAATGGGTGAGGTAATCTTTAAGGCTATATCTGGGACATGGCCGCCATCTTGAAAGCCACCATATTGGATCGGGGCAAATTTTTCCAATTGGAAGGTGGTCATGTAGGGTTAGGGCTGCTAGCCTGGTGCACTGATTTCAAACCAGAGTTTTACCAGACTCCCAAACACCTCACTAATCTGATCTCATCATCAGAATCTGACTCGAACCAAGGAAAACATAAACCAGGAAAGTAATTTCGATAACAACAAATTCCAAATTTCCCAGGGGAGCGCCAGCTATGACCTTCATGTGCTCGGGTAATGAACTTGGGAATGTCAACACACTCAGTAGGAAACAAAAACACAAACAAACGAGTCACAGGGAATTATGGGTAATACGCCGTTTGATGTGGTGCAACTATTCACACAACTTTTTTTTCTATTAGATTGTGTAATAGACACTGGTAAGCCGAAACATTTTGACCGCCTGGACCATAACAATATTTAAAAAGGTAATTAGATTACTTTCTCCTAATCCATTACTTCAGTGCACATTTATGTATGAACTTCCTTTCATTCTCACACTTCTAGCAGCTCCAGACGTAACCTGTGAACATCTGTAACACGCCAACGTGTTCAACTATGAAATAGTTTCATAATGAAAGAGGTTTTGAATTTGACTTGTGCTAGAGTGTGTGTGGGAGGTGGCACTGCCCTCTTTTCGAACTCTGACTTCGGGGCACAGACTGACAGACTGACTGAACCCATACCAGACTCTCACTTACACACTTCAGTAACACGCATTCATCAGAAAGGGATTCCCAACACGCGTCAAAATAAACAAAATAAACAGACCGTTACTGGGGAACTGCCCCCGTCAGTTCTGTTATAAAGAGCTACACTGCTCACAAAACTAAATGGATATTTAACTATGGGAGATTTCATTTTGATCTACAGTCGATTTCGGTTAATAGAACCACCGGTTAATGGGACCAGCCGCTTAACCAAATCCTAAAGTACCGAAACAAATCCTGTTATATTATATATATTATATACGTGTAATGTTATTAGCTTATTTGAACCAAAATTCCACTCAATCGGACCAAAGAACGTGTACAGTATGTAATATCTGTGAAGAAACTCTTCGTCTCTATGGCATCACTACCCTAAAACTCCCGAGTTTCTCCCCAGCCCTCTACTGCAACCTACAGGTCTTTGCCTAACATTTCCATTTACCACAAAAAAAGAAGCCACAAGTCGCCACTTAGCCGCAGCAAAAGCAGATCAGCGATTTATGGGAGAATTTTTAGGATCCCCGGGAGAATTTATGCTTTTATCAAAGGTCAGGAAATCCGAAAAGTTGTGTTGACAAGAGCAAACCAGCGGGAGGTGAACACACCCACAACGAAGCACCCAGTAGCGAGCAGCGTGGTTATTGGATCCATCTGTATCTCCGCTTTTCGGTCAAAAGTGTATATCGTACGTGTATAATCGCACAATAAAGGTTTGATAAACTTTTAATATGTTACATAAATTATAGCACGTCCCGTCTTGTAAAATAGGACATGTTCGTGTATTCGGACCAGCCGGTTATTAGGAACAAAATGATCCCGTGCCGATGTGATCCGATTAACCGGATTCGACTGTATAAATATTTCTCTGTTTTTATTAAGATTGTTACAAAAAGAGAAAACAAAACACAATTCTCTGAACAAAATGGATTATGCAGGAGACTATCAGTATTTAGTGTCACCAGCCTGAAAAACTGGTTTCTTGGCTGCCATTCTACCAAAAAAGACCATTCCTGATCAACCGTCTTCAGACTGTAAAAGGATCAGCTTGGAATCCTGATGAAGCTGCCAGATGCTGCAATTGCTCAAGTATAGGTGAAGGTCACACTACATACAATTATTGCCACTGCAGCCTATATACCCTGTTTTTCTGTTATGTTTGTATACTACATGCAAAGTGTTCTGGTTTTATTCCGAACCAGAATTTATCTTTGACATTGTTCAATCACAAACTTGAACAAAAATTATTATTAAATAATTATCATATATTTGGTTTCCTCTGAAGATTCTATATTTGCTGAATTATCACCCTGTAATGTATGAGCAGCACAGGACAGATGACCTTGAAGGAATGAGCTATGTGTAGGGTGTGAGTATACTGAGACACTCATTAACACATTTTCTAGTCAAACAACACTTTGGTGAGATGATGCATAATTCATCTACATGTAGATTAATAATGAGATTGGTAGAATCATATTGAACAGTAAACAAAAGCCTTGGATTCATCAGCAGCACAATGGATGCCTCTGTAATATCAGTCCCCGCTAGACTAGCAGGGTTCAATTTCTCTTAACTTAACGATTAAAAATACTTAGCTGCTGAAAAATGGGATAATTAATATGAAAATTATACAAGACAGATTTACAGTTGGATGACCAACTCTGGTCCATATAATCCATTAACCCCTTTGCTGACCAGCACCCAGCATGTATTACTGCTTACCTAAGACCCATTTCATGATCAAGAGCTCTGTCCATGAGAACTGGGTGGTTTTGACCCTAAAGACCTGGCGCGGGTGATCTGTGATCGTCTCATTAGGAAGATTCTTCACCCCTTCAAAACGGTCAGATGCATTTAGGATCAGTAGTCCCAAGAAGATGGTGAAGGAGACAGCATGAGCAACAAACTTCATAAAGGGACTTCGCAGAACCTGACCCAGCTGGGGAATAGAATCAACAAAGAGAGTTGAAAAGGTGAAAGGAAAATAGACAAATAGAAAAAACACGTACATGAAAGCCTAACTAAATGGCATTGATATTAAGGGACATACAACATAGCCACTGGATATTGTCAGTAGTCATTCAGTGACTGAATGACTATCATTTAATTGAACTTCCTGTCAACTGTAAGTAACTGTGAATCAAAATTATCTACAAAGATATATGCCAAACACGCACCTGGAATGACATGACCAAGCAAGTGTGTTATGCGTGAGATTGTCCTTTATTTTAACACTTGCTATTGAGTCTGAAACTCCCTCTGGAAGCACCATTAGCATGAGAAAATTTGGCTTTAGGTACCTTATGACCAGCATACAAATCCAGATGGTCATAGAAAATAAACGTTTCCTGGAATTTGTCATGGTTTACAATCTAGTAGCTTTAAAACATAAGTTTTAGAGTTGCCCCTACACACAAAGTCAAGTTCATGAAAAAATGTATTGCCAAATTTTGTGCGGATGAATTTACCTGGACTGTACAAAGCCATGAACTCAGTCCTCTCCAACAGTTTTAGTAAAAACTATTTAACTTTTAATTTAAATATTTTAATAGTTTAAATAAAAATAATATTCTATGTAGAATTTTCTAATTTTTGTGAGCAGTATGTGTAAATATTCCCCACATGCACAACCATACTCATGCACGCACCAGTGATCACTTGATTTGTTATCATCTCTGGTAAATAGTTATGTATTTATCAGATTTTATGATATTGTTTTAATTGTTACATTGTTACATTGTTTATGTTTCTCATAAACAAATTCACATGTAATAAAGAGAGAATATTTAGAAAAAAGTTACATAATGAGCACCATGCTTATGCCCCATTGATTATTCATTCATTCAATTTCTAAGACACCTGATCCTAGTCAGGTTCATCGGAAAGCCGGTGCCCAGCTGGTGACACAGAGTGCAAGGTAAAAGCAACACTAGACAGGGTTCCGATCCATCGTAGGTTCACATTCACACACAAAGGGCACTTTGGAGACACCAGTTAATCTAACATGCATGTAATACCTGGATAATTATACAGAAATGGGAAGGACTGTTATGATATGTGGTGTGGGACCCAAGGATGCGGGAATAAAGGAAACCCACGACGTATAATAAGAATGGGGAAATAACTAAAAAGGCAGAGCAAAAGGCTCTCCAAACTACAAAAACTAAAAAGGGGAAAATGCACGCAGCTGTGTTGCGCCCCAAGTGGGAATGGCACCCACAGCTGGCGCGCACACGAATCAACTGCAATATACATATATAAATGGCAGTGGGCAAATGTGCAGTAAGCACGAGAAGGCGCCAATTTAGGACGCTTCCTAAATTAAATGGTGCGGAGGCGCTCCGGAACGGCAGAGGGCGAGCGTGAGCTCGAGTGTGTACGCGTATGTCGGCACTATAAGCCCCAGAACGTTACCAACTGAACGTAAATAAAGGATTACAAATCACATTGCAAACGAAAGACCGAGCGCACTGTGTATGCGTGCGATAGACCGTAAGTTCTTTGACGACGTAGCACCAAACAACGCTGGGGGTTGTACATTTATAGTAGACCCCCCAGGTGTTTGATATCACGTGATTAATTAAACACCAGATATAACCGGCGTCACCGGACGCTCTGTAACGGCTGTTGGGGCGCACCGCAAGCGCACCGGGCATCCAAGGTAAGCCTCGTAACAAGGACAGGCAGACTTCACACATTCCAGTGTTGGGATCAAACTAGGCTTATTGAACCTGTGGTGTGGCAGTGCTGACCACTGATGCCAATGTACCGCATCCCCTCCCGCATCCCTCACTGATGAGTCATTTCTATTTTATTTGCATATGCAGTCGAACTACACTATACCACCACCAATTAATTCAGATAGTATACCAGGAGGACAAACCACAAAACAAAACCTAGTGGCTGATCATGCTAACTAGTAGAAAGTAGAAAAGAAACTATTCAAATGTTTGCAAGCCAAACCATCCACACCAGAAATAGTTACACTAGAACTCTAGGTATTGAATGTAGTGTACATTTTCCTTTCTGTGCCATCTATTCTCTTTCCTAATTTCATTCTAGTGGCTTGTGTCAAATGAAGTATAATGCCTTAATGCGGTGTAATTACAAATAAACAGACTCAGAGCACACACTGTGTCAAGAGAACTTCTGCTAATGTCTATTGTTACTTCAAACCTTTACATAGAGCTGATTTGCAGTTTAATAATGTGAGTTGAATAAAGTAGATCTGTGTTTACCTTGCTGCAGGGCAGGATCCAATACGCTATGGCGAGAAAGGGCAACCCTACAGTCACCCCCAGTACTGTGAGGCACTTGACCCCTATGGACTGCTGCCTCAGGCCAGACAGGTTCTCATACCAGATAGTTAGCAACTGCTGCTGGCAGTTAGGGTGAGCAACAAACTGCACAGAAATAGAAACAGACAAAAATAAATTTACAAATTACAGTGAATAGTTCAGATTTGCTTCAGCAAATTACAGTAAGGTTAACTTCACCTTTATAGTGGTGAACACACAGTGTATTGCACCCAATACATTATACCCAGGCTTTTATTCTAACCAGGTGATTCCACTTATTTAAGTGCCTGAGTGGTATCATGTGTAGTCCCTGCTTGGTTAGAATAAAGCCTGCAGCCAAATTATCCCATTGCAGATAGCACTCATCACCCTAATTTTTGATGTAGGCATATGTCTCTGTAAGAGAATTTAGCATATGTGTATTAAGTGTCTGCAATTTGCTCTTCAGGCACATGCAGCGTACATAATTATTATTTAGCCTGCAGCACCAAAGGCCACGAGTGAGAGAGCATGGAATGAAATGTCTGCTCTAGCAGTACCAAGTAGACTTCCTCCTGTTACTTTACAGAAACAGTTTTACGTTCTGGTACAATTAAACCCTTGTTCCCATTTACTAAGCTGACTAGAGGTCATAACTACCAACATGATTTTAGGGTTGGAAGTTCATGATAATTTTAACCACTCAATTTGAAATGGTAGCTGAGCTTCAGTTTGCATGGGTAGTACAGCTTGAGGTAGTAGTGTTGTTCAAGGGTGGGAATTCATGACCCGGCAATGGCACCATGACTGTTGGTTCAGCATGTATCCACTGTCTAAAATATAACACACTTATATTGCAACATTTAGCAACTTCTGAAACCTTAATGCATAGTTTGCTCATAAGAATTTAATCACCATGCTTTCATGTAAAAACTTGAAAATTTAAAAATATAGATATGAACTATAAAATAAAAACAATAAAGAAATACACAGATGAACAGACAACATCACCTATTGCTCATTAACTCTGCCTTTGTATCAAGAGTTAATACCATAGTGAAAGATGCTGCTCAAATAAAAGAACATCAAATTCAGCACACACTCAAAAATGTTTAAGCATGGTAGATTACATTTTGTTCCAAATGATAGCTAGAAGTCTATTTAGCAAAAATATGTGCAGGATTCTGAGAAAAAAATATCTTCTAGGAAAAAATCAAGTGACTTCATAATTTATCTAAAAACTAGAGACTGCCAAATAAAATAATTTTAAGAATTGTATGAAAATGTACCAATTTACCAAAATAACTTAATATCTGCCCTGACTAGAAGATCCTGCTTTTGCCAGAGCCTCTTACATGTTCTCTAGACACTCAGGCATTAAAGCATTGGTTGTATCCTTTGTTACAAATCCACAAATGTGGCTTAGTCTAGAATTGTTTTATGCTATGTTATATTATGTTATTATATTATGTTATACTATGTATTTTTTTTACTTTGCCAAATAGCACTTCCTTGTTCCTTGAATCGACAATATATCTTCCACTTAGAGTGGATCTTAACACAGATTGTGCCAGAATAAGAAGATGTGGAGATGTCTGGGAGATTCGTTAAATACTATGTTAATTTACCTTGTGTGTACAATGCTGCAGTGACAGTCATGTCTGGCATCATTAGGGGTAGAAAAACAATAGAACGGCTAGGCAGACATGCCATAGATGAAACATGGGTCAATCAAAACTGACCCTGTACACAGTTGCCACAGTAACAGATACTAACTGTGTTGGTTCTCATAATTTTGTTGCCTTCTAAATGAGTATAGTACTTAAAATTCCTCACACAGTCTCTTGGAGAGTTTGCAGTGTAAACTTCAGTTATTAGTAATTAACTGCTTCTTTCATTTGGAATAATTGTGGTAATTAAATGAGTTATTAAATAGTGTACAAATAAAAAAAAAAAAACACATTTAGCTGTCATGTAAATATGGACATTTTCTCCCCACACAATAACACAATCAAAAGAATAACAAATGGCATGAATCTCCATGTCACAAAACCACAATTGGTTCCATATAAAGATTGTTATAAGATTTGTACTATTAGCAAAGGCTTTGCTCCTGGGTTAAATACCACTGGTTTCCAGCTATACTATATGGTCTCCATAATGCCATCACTTTAATGAAAATCATGCCCAGATTATAATGTTCCTAATACATTACTGGGGAATAATTATAATGTGTAAGAATTACAACTGGTGCTGCTAGGACTATTTTTACCATTGGACATTCTAAGGACGTGCAGCCACATGCCAAATTTTTATAGATGTCCTTGCTCTTATATGCCACTATTTTATCATCTCCATCAGAACACGTAATCGATGGACTTGAAGAGCGGGGGCAGTATGGTGGCTCGGTCGGTAGCACCACTGCCTCACAGCAAGAAGGTCCCGGGTTCAATCCAAGGGTGGAGCAGCCTGGGTGCTATCTGCATGGAGTCTGCATGTCCTCCCCGTGTCTGTGTGGGTTTACTCCGGGTACTCCAGTTTTCTTCCACAGTCTAAAGTCATGCGTGGTAAGTTAATTGCCTCTAAGGTGTCCCTTAGTGTGTGACTGTGTTCAAGAATGTGTTTGGATGCCCTGAGATGGATTGGTGCCCGGTGTAGGGTTGTTCCTGCTTTTGCGCCCAGCGTTGCCGCATGGGCACAGGCATTACTTGATTTTTGTAAACGCAAAATGTGTAAATAAAGTTGAATAAATATGTTGTTTCATGATGGGAGCTTGTAAGACAAAACAGTGACTATATCAATGGGGTATAAAACATTTCTATAGGCATTTAACAATCTCATGCCTTTAATTATTTTTGCTCTTGTCTAAATGTAAACATTATTAACAAATACGGCTTCTATAACTGTCCAGCCCAAGTAAATAGCAAAACAATTATTTACACAAGCCATTTGAATCTGACCTTCTTAACTTCATATTTGATGGCAAGCTTGACACGGCTGAGACAGGGTCTCTGGTGCTCTGAGAGTGGCTGCTGGTCCACATCACCATTCAGAATGGCCTCCACCTCCTCTGTATCTCGACACAGATCAAGCACCCCCACCACAAAGTCTTTGCACTGCATGGAGAGTTTACGGTAGTCGTTCTAATCAGAGAGAGAGAGAGAAAGAGAAAGAGAGAGAGAGAGAGAGAGAGAGAGAGAGAGAGAATGCAACA
The DNA here is from genome assembly GCA_033117975.1 of Parotocinclus spilosoma. Taxonomy (NCBI): domain Eukaryota; kingdom Metazoa; phylum Chordata; class Actinopteri; order Siluriformes; family Loricariidae; genus Parotocinclus; species Parotocinclus spilosoma. The sequence continues at coordinate 4,339 of JAVSBV010142573.1, read as the reverse complement.
ATGGCAATGATATTGTAGGGCTCATCTACTCTAAACACAGAGGAAGTATGCAAATGACAGATGCTTCCACAATGAAAGAAGGAAATATATTGCGGAAGAGATTATTATCTCATCTACAATACTAACTCACAGTCATTATGTATGATAAACATGCACAGTTGCTTGTGTACTGTCTTGAGTGCTTGAGCTGAAGGCAGCTGGAATTATTTTTTTGGTTTGAAGACATTTCACCTTCATCTAAAAGGTTTCATATGTATCTGTATGATACATTTTTCATATTCTCCCCACTGTTTCTGATTTGGGGTTGTATAATCTGTCTCTTCGGCTGTGTGGAGAGAATCACCAAGTTGTGTAATGTTATCTACATCATTTCAGAGTTGAAAAAGGTTAGACTGCATGGAACCTTTTGCTACACAGGAATGTTAATTTTACTGTACTTTGCATTAGGTAAAAAAACTGTAATTAATTAATACAATTCTTTCATTACATTTTTTATTAACATTAGATGAATACTGCTAGGCTACAGATTGATGGGGAAATGTGAACATGAATTCATAGAGTCCATCACTGTCTGGCTGACGGTGCTCTGGAGAATGGATGTCCTTTTGCTGAAATATATTCCTCCATAATAACACTAGCTGGCTGTTTGAAGTTGTGAATTAAATGAGTCTATAAATTATTTAAATATAATAGTGTGAATAATCTTTAACACTACACATGCAATACAACTGAAGATTAATGTTTTTATAATGAACGAGACTGAATTTCCTTTCCAATTTAATATTTGATTACCTTAAGTTATAAGTATAATAACTCTAAGTTTAAAGGAAATCCGTTAACAAGCATAGGAACGCAATTTAGAAGAATCGCTCACCTACAGTAACTCACTACTGAGCAGGTGAAGCTGTTTGTGGCCTTTCCCAAGGGCCAAACAGTGGTGGATTAGCAGATCTGGGATTTAAACTCACAACCTTCCAATTAATAGCCCAGTGTATCACTGAAGCACCACTATTGTAACCACCCCCACCTCACAATTACATTTCTCATGCAAAACCAAAACCAAAATGCCCCATACTCCTTATTCATATGTATATCATTTTATAGCACTTTTTCATATTTTCATTGACATAATAATACTAAGCTAGCTAACTAATTCTACACCTTCATATAAGGTTAACATCAGTTTGCTAAAGCAAATATCTTGTTTTTCAGCTATAGCTGTTAGGAAACTGCCTTGCCTTATGGCCGACGTAAATACACACTAGGCAGGTGTAGCAAGCAGTCAAATGTATTTATTAAATCCAGGTAAACAGAGCAAAATTTGCAGGCAGTCTCGTAACTGAAAAACAGCCAGGCTTCAGGCGTAGCAGGAATTACATAAATCCAGGCGAACAGAGCAAAAACGGCAAGCAATCTTGTAACTGAAAGCAGGCAGGGTTTAGGCATAGCAGGTATTACATAAATCCAGACAAACAGAGTAAAAAAGGCAGGCAATCCCAGTACCCGCGAAAAAGACTATCAGCGAAAAGTTCTTAGGGAGCAAATCGAATCAAAGTGCAGGAAAACACAGAAAAGCAAATGGAAACCAGAATCCAAATCCAGCTCATGCTTAGTATTAACCAGTGGATGTTCGGGTTTTAAACCCAATCAGGGGCTTCTCAAACTTTGATCTTAAACTTTGATCTGTAAACAGTGTTCATGTGTACTCGTGATTTTCCGTGCATGGTTACTTGTGTGCTGAATGTGACAGATGGAATTCATGTTTAGTCAGGAACTTTTGTGCATGGCCGCTTGAGTGCGTTCTGAACCTGCATGCTGGATGTGACAAACAGCGTTCGTGTGTACTCAGGTACTTCCGTGTATAAGATAAGATAAGATAATCCTTTATTAGTCCCACTATGGGGTAATTTCAAGAAGAAATTAGAACATGGTAAACATCGGGAAAGATTGGAGATAAAAAAAGCCCCGCCCACCTACTATCCTCCAAGGATTACAGTATATGAGCATGAAAAAAAACTCCTTAGCACATAAGCACATTTAATGACATTGACAAAAAGACTAGCCACTGGAAGGGGGTAAAGATATTGGGAAAAGAACCAGCAAACAACTAGTGGTCTGTAGCAGCCACGTAGCTGCACGTAGTTGCGTAAGCGTGTTCTGAGCCTGTGCGATGCACATGACAGTAAGCATTTGTATGTGCTCGGGTACTTCTATGTATGTTCTAAACCTGATCGTGAGTGTATTAGGAGGAGGATTAGGGAGCGAATGCAATTTTCTTATTGTATATTTTGTATTAAACTCTTGTTAATCGCGGCTCATTGAGTTCATCTGTAAAGATTCAACATCATAAATAAGGCAAGGTGAGACATACCTAGGACAAATGGAAATTTAGAGTTTAATTAATGAAATTAATGAAATAAAGAGAATTTAATTAATGAACCTAATGAATGTATTTGTACTAGCAGGAGGGAACCGGGGCACCCAGAGAAAACCCATGAAGACACAATTTGATGATTTAAATAAAATATATGTTTACAATTTGTAATCATTGCAGAAATACTAAATTAGTGAGGATGATTAAAAATTCAAGTTTTTTTTTAAAACAGTCAGTCAAATCTCAGGTTGCTTCTGAAGTTGAATACTACCAAGATTTTAAATGACATGCATGCCATTTAATAGAGCAGTTTGGCATACAGTCCAAATGGCACCTTTTGAAAAACATATGCCACTTCTCTTAGAAGCCTAGACAATATTATTCCAAATTAATTCTATCTGAAATTGTCACTGAACGGCACAGCATCTCTAGGCAGGATCATATTTCAATATTATGAGAATCAAGGAACATAATTTAACAATGTCTTTGAGTTCTATTTTTCAGCTGAATCTGCAGTATCTACTGTACTGGGATCTATAGTGGTAAATGACCCTTGAAAGGAATTGGCCTTTTATTTACCCAGCACACATATCTTTCCTATAATAGCTAAATTAATTAAATAGATTATTTTAGCTTATCTCCCAGACAATGTGCATTGAGAGGGGGAGATATGTTAAAGAAGCATCCAGCCACAGAAAGACTGCCCATAATATTTAATATACAAAATATCCAATATGGCTAAATGTATGCGTTTAATTTGATCTTCTGATTTGTTTGGTGTAGTTTAACATCAAATGATGTTGTTCTCTGTGTTCATAAGCTTCCGTCTATCACTATGTTCACACTTGGCTCTGGAAACTTTGGTGAAAGATTTGTGCTCTGGCACTCAGCAGTATATAGTACTATAATATAGTATATAATTTAATAACCATCCAATAATAAAATTATAATACATTCTAAAAGAATTTACATTATGAATTCACATTGTGAACTTTGACTCAAAAAAAGTGCCCAATACATGATGTAATCATAGTCAGTACTGTACTGATTTCGAACTACAATACTTTAAGTAATAATTATTACAGATTGATTTGTTAATTGCTTATTTAAATTATGGGGTATTTCACTATGGGATTTTTCATTTTTAAATATCGAGTAATTTTTGGGAGTGGTATACATATACTGGAAGCATATAATATTATATATGTACAAATATACATATTTTGCATGAATATTAAATAATTTTAAATTAATACAATGCAAAACAAGCCAAATACTAAATGTTAGTTCTGAAATGGGCAAATCTTTAATCTTAATTCCTTAAATATTTATTTGAAGAACATTTTTTTTTTTTAACATTTCAGTCATTTAAGTTCACACATTTGTTGATAAATTGGATTTCCTCTGTGTACCTTTTTCTTCAAAGACACCTTTTTTCGGTTTAGGGGGTTTGTATTTATTACTACATGGTAAAATAAACCACTTTATGCAGTTAAATGACAGAGTGAAGTTAGAGATAATTAGAAATCTGGAACACAGTCTAATTCTGTTATTTTTCCATTGCAACATTTGTAACTGTTAATGAGTGGCTTGGATTATAGCAGGTTATGGTATTAAAATACCACACATGATATAATGATATATATACTGTATATTATATATTGGGAATTCAGATAGCAAGTGATTAGACAAAGGTGCTGAACTGTTGAACTGTAGTTGTAGGACTGAAATTTCCCCATTGCCATGTCCTAATAGCTTGCTAAGATAGACCTTAGATTAAATGCTCTCTCACTCACATCCACACACACGCACACACACAGAGAGAGAGAGAAAGAGAGAGAGAGAGAGAGAGAGAGAGAGAGAGAGAGAGACACACACACACACACACAGCATAAACTTTGCAGAAACTTAACACTCTTCTATATGCTCTTATATAAGCTATATGAACATAGGACATAAAGTTAT
>JAVSBV010142563.1:0-16127 GCA_033117975.1 Parotocinclus spilosoma | reverse complement strand
CACAATGGTATAGAGTTTTCTTAGTAATTGATGCAGAAATCCAATATTCCTAAGTGACCACAAGCCACACATGAGACAAAAAACATAGATATCCAAACTATGCACTGGCTTTTAGGGCTAAAGATTTCAATCTAGAACAAATAAGTACACACATTTGGAGCAAGTGTTGTTATTTTGTGGTGGAAGATTGGCTGGCCCCCTGCTGTATATGATTACTTCAAACATCACGTCATCCTTTGCTGCACCACAAACTGAGAGCAGGGATTTTGAACCAGTGGGAGTGAAAACAGCAGAGCAGAATTTGAATCAGCATGTCAAACATGCTCAAAAGAGTGGGACAGCGCCACTCAATTCTGCAGTGCTTATGCAATTTAGATACCGACAAAGGACTTCACACACTCCTTAAGCAAAACAGGGGCTGCACTTCTCCCCAACTTTAAGCCAATATACACATAAAATATGGCACACAGTACTGTGGTAACAAAACAAAAAATAGGAAGGTTAAATTTTACAGTACGAATACTAATAAAACCGTAACTGAAGTCAGTTCACATACTGGTGATAAGGCAATGACTTCTACAGTTTTGTATGTTCATTCATAATAGCTTTTGTATGGGGTTAAATCAGTGTCCCCAGAACCTGAACCAGAAATCATGTTTTTGAAAAAAAAGTGGTGTGAAATTTCAGGGGGAAAAAAATCAGGTCCAAAAATTCAGGTACAAAATAAAAATCATGAAAACCAAAAAAAATCAGGTCATAAAAATTCAGGTCATATAAATTCAGGTTGCAAAAATTCAGGTCACAGAAATTCAGGTTGCAAAAATTCAGGTCATATAAATTCATGGAAACATCCTCAGGAAGAGCAAACTAGCGCAGATATAATTGAACTCACACCTGACCTATCACAAAACACCTGTAAGGTCTTTGGGCGGGGCATCTTTTACACGAAGTATATGCAGATGGTGGAGCACATGGAGCATCATGGCCGAGCAGCAGACCAGCGGAGCTTTTCAAGTAAGTCGTTTATTCTTCCTCCTCTTTATTAAACCCTAAATTAGCTTCTAGTGTTTTTCGTTTCATTGCTCATTTGTACTTGGCTAATTTTGTTTGAAATTTTTAAATAACGAACACAGGACGATGCAAATGAGCAATAAAATGAAAAACCCTAGTAGCTAATGTGGGGTTTAATAAAGAAAAGGAAGAATAAACGACTTACTTGAAAAGCTCCGCTGGCAAATCAGTGTTTAAATCTGAATGCTATTAGAAAAGTATTTTGTGGGTAACTAATTTAATGGACGGTAGTGGTTGTCTGTTAGATCACAAATATTTTATGGATAAATATAATATGTAATCACAGTGATTATTTGAAAATGTGCAAAGCCATTCCTGATGCTCTAATCCATCTTATCCAAAGCACACCGTTGCACTCTAATGTTACCTTAACTCTTCCCAAACTGAAAATAGAAAACCCAGCTTAAAAGACAAAAAAATGCAACAATAATTTTCTCACATCTGCCTTTAAATCTAAACTCTTTAATGATTATAATAAGAGGTTCTCAGCAGTGGTAGATTCACTGACAATAACTGAAGCCAACTCTAAATATTTGAGATGGCCTGTTTTACCGAAGGTCAAGGAAACTCATTTTAAAATTTGTCACAACATTTACCCGGTGAACGAATTCCTACACAAATGTTTTAATTTGACAGGGAATGTTGGTCTTTTTGTGAATCCTGTCAATCCTGTAGAACCCATAGAACACCTATTTTTCACTTGCCCCATCACAAAAAATTTTTGGAGTGACATTCCTGATTTCAGCATTAACCATGTCTTGTACTGTTTTAGTGATCTTGAAAGCAAAATATTTAATGTTGTGAATATTGTCGTCTTGCTTGCTAAATACCACATACATTGTTACAAGTACAAGTGGAGAGACTCTGTCTCTTGTTTTGCCTTTTTCTTAAATGATTTTAAGCTGTATTTCTCCCTACTGAAATGTCTAAGTTTTGAGTGTGTGAAAAAAGTTTATCTTGATGTGTCTAAATTGGTTCCCTGCTTTAGCTTTTTTGTATTGTTCATTGTACCTCTATGAGATGTTTGTACAAACTGTTTGCAAATACTTAAAAAAAAAAAAAAAAAAAAAGAAGCTTCGCTGGTCTGCTGCTCTGCCATGATGCTCTATGCGCTCCACCATCTGCATATACTCCGTGTAAAAGTGTTCAATTATATCTGCACTATTTTGCTTTTCCTGAGTTCTCCGGATGTTTCCCTGAATTGCTATAACCTGAACTTTTGCATTTTTTGTATCTGAATTTTTTTAATTTCTGGTTCAGGTTCTGGTGACACTGATTTAACTCCATACTTTTGCCTCCTGGTTCTGTTTTTTACACAATTTGTAATTAGCTCTGGATAACAGTGTCTGCTAATATAGTAAATTAAAATGATTGCAGTAAAGCTGAAACACTGGTAAACACACAAACAGGACATTACATTTACTTATTCACACTCACTAACACCTAGGGGAAATTTAGGGCAGCCAATACACTGATTCAATACAATAGAGCCAATACACAGGAAACACCTGCAGACACAGAAGTTCATGCCAGACTCCACATGCACAACCAGACAGAAAATATCACACCTGGATCCCTGAAACTGTGCCGTACAAACATTAGCTACTGCATTTTTGTACAGTCCATTTGAACTTCACACTGTCTCCTCAATTATTCTTTGTTATTGCATTGTATTAAGGTTTACCTTTTCCTTAGCTGTAAATAGATGCATACTGTATTGTCTGCTTAGAACATGTCATACATGTGTGCACTCGCCAAGACAACCTTCTTATATGTGTAACATACATAGCAAAATAAAGTGATTCTGATTAGATCACAACACTAACACACACACACACACATTTGATTTTCTGTCATTGTGGAGAATTTCCACTGAAAAATGCTGTAGCTCATTAACGCTACTCTTACATCTAACCCTAACCACAGAAATCTAAATCAAATCTCTTGGCTCTGTTGTTTTTTCGAAAGACAGTTGTAGTTTTAGTATAAAAGCAATTTTCCTTATGAAGACCAGTACATACTCCCCACACTGTAAAAAGTCAGATCTTTCAGTCCTTGTGACTAACGACTTACATCAACACTTAGCACTATAGTGAAGACTGAACTACATATAATTAACTAAATTATACTTTTTAGTCTTTATTTGTGAAGTTACCTACACATAATTGTAACAAATCAGAAAAGGATTCACAGTATGAAAATGCATATAAAATACACAATGTCAATATACAATGTTTGACTTTTATTTAATTGCAGACAGTATAAACCTGAAATATTTCATGTTTTATTTGGTAAACTTCATTTAATTTGTTAATAAACATCCATTTCTGCATATTAAGCCTGCAACACATTCCAAGAATGGTGAGAATTTACAGCTTGAAATGAATTTAAAAAGAAACTAAATAATTGTGATTTTAAACAGGTGATGTCAACAGGTGATTATTGAATTTTTTATAGCAACATATGCTGCCTTCAAGACTTCATTTTTTCCAGGAACATCCATGCATTTTTCAGCAATACAATGCAAAACCACATGCTGCACACATTACATATAGCTAGGCATAGCTGCAAAAGAATAGGGTACAAGTGTACTGGAGTGGCCGTCTTGCAGTCCTGACCTGTCCCCAATAGAGAATGTGTGGAGAATTTTAAAACAACGAAATGCAAAGATTTGTTGCACAGCGTAAGACGTTTGCAGGACGAATGGGACATAATAACCTTAAAGCAATCAATTGCTTGGTATCCTCTGTGCAAAAACATATTTTAAGTGTAATTAAAAAAATATTTTCCATTCATTTCCAATTTTTTCTTATTTCGTGTTGTAGTTGGATCATGTTATTGGGTTATTGCTTATTTGTAAGGACATTTGCTAAACGCTTGCATAATATTATCATCTTCTGTTAAAAACAGAATGTGATCTACAAATAGTTCTTATGAACATAAAAATATCAGTATAATATGTTATTTATCTAAAGTTTCAACAGTTTAGTTTTTGGGCTGTGCTGGTGATAGTTCTTTCTAAATTAGTTTTAACCTGTTGTGCTCAAAAGCATACCCAAGGTAGGCGTAGTGCTTTCATCTAAATCTTTACTGCTTATTAAATAACAAATTAGATTAGTCATAAAATGAATATCAGGATAACTAAGCTTGTTGAATGCTTCAAACAGATTCCAGATTTTGGCTGCTGTTAGAGGAAGTGTTAATGAAGCTAGAAACCTAACCGGCAGCACAGAGTGAAAGGCAGTAACCAACTTATACAAACCAATTCATCACAGGGCAGATGCACAATCTAACTTACTCACACTAGGATATATTAAAGATCTCAACTGATTTAACATATGGTGATGAAATGTGGAAAACCAGACAAATACAAGTCCAGTCTAGGAACGAAGGTAAGAATGGCTAACCACTGCACCTCCATGCTGCTAATCACAGTTAATGATTTGCATAAACAGTATTTTTGTTTTCCTATTACTGCTTGCTCCATTTTTAGACTGGTTGCCTATTTTTGGTTAGAGCCAGATCTGGGATTGCAGCATCTCTGAAATACAGACAGGTCAAGGATTCTAATGTCCTAGTCAAATTAAGAGGCACCATGCTTAAGTTCCTTCTTCTCCACAGGTCATAGACCTGATGTCACTAACAGCTCCAGATATCAGCTTGGTTCTTTAACCTCGGTGTACCTTGTGTGAGGCTCCTCGAACAATGTTGCCAAGTAACTGAGCGCACAGATTGCAGAGGCACCCAACTGGGGAACAGCACATGTACACATCTGGATGCACATGAAAAGCAGCGTTAAGTGCTGTAAACAAGCACCCAAATCTTTCACACCCAGATAACCAACGCCCAGCAACACCAGACAATTTCACTGATGGCAATTAGGTGACTTGTTTTTATAGTGTATATGCACATGCAAATAAATAAAAAAAACACATCACAATTGCCCTCATTAATAAGTAACAGATGGTGGGGGAAAGTCACCTCAAAAGCAATTATAGGCACTATTGTCCATGTACAAAGGGAAGCAAATGCCATGTTCATCAGGGATTTCAGGCCTGGCAAGAGGTCTCAAGCTCTTCAGAAGGATGTTTTATTGAAAAGGTAAAGAACAGCTTAAAAACATAAGTGAACAAGCAGGTTAGGAAAGTGTAAAGCATCTAAAGCTTTTTCTCATTCTGCAGTGCTTTTGCATCAGGACAGTATGGCAATATGTTAATACCAGATCACATTGTTGATGGCTTATATGCCGTATAATTTAAAATGCCTAATTTGGTAATTCATACAGCATAAAGCTCACCCAAATTACTCAATGTGACCGAATAGGTCCTATATGGGAGAATGCCAGGTTTGCTAAATGCTGTAAGTATAAATGTTTGCTTGCACAACAATAGACCCAGTCCTCTGGCTAGAAGAAAATTTGAAATTCGAAAGGTGAAAGCCCCTACAGAGATAAAAGTGTTCCAGTATGACCGAGTGTGTGTGTCCTGCAATGTATTTGTGCCCTGTCTAGGGATATTTCCCACCTTGTGCCTTGTCCTTCTTGCCTCACAATCCAATCCAGGAGTCTCATTTATAATTTGCATGTGTTAACACATTGGCAAGGTAGTGGTCGGGCTCCAGCACCTTTCAATAGAGAACACAAGGCTCAGGCATAACATGCCCTGGCCGGGTCACCTATTTAAAGATATTAACAATTCCTAATTAATGTGTCAAAGTATTAGTAATTGGTATGCCAACCACTTTGTAATAAATTACATTCAATCAGTTAGTGTTAATTTAAGCAAAGACAGATGAATCAACAGTGGCCACAAAGAAATGGTGAGTTTTATTCAATTTGAAGACTATTACACAGAAGATAAAATCCCCAGTACAAGATGCAGATTCTTAAATGTATTCAATATCACTTTACATCCACTTTATTTCTTTGAAACATACTGTTGGGTGAAAATCAGATAGCAAGGGACTGAATACTGGCATAACATGCATGTGTTTTCTTGTCTAATTAAAATGTATATGCTACATCAGGGCATAACATTCTTAGAAAAGCCAAACCTACTAAACAGCATTGTTTACAAAAATATGCAAATTCTTATAAATCATAACTATAAATATAATTTGCAAGTGTTATGAAAGTATTGTACAGTATTTACTTCTTCATTAAACACCCAATACAGCACAGCCACATTACCAGCCCTAGCAATGTCTTTTAATACTTGGACATGAGCACTGAGTAGAGGCCCAAGCTACTCATTGAATACACAAGCACCAAGATACTGAATTCTAACAAGCCATCAACACATCTGTGTCAATGCAGTGCTGAGAAATGTTTCACCACATAAATAGTACCTGATATGTGGGGGTTCTGACCAACAGAGAACAGAGTAAAGGGGGCTAACCAATGGCCTCTACTTTCATTATTTTTATACTTACATAATTCACATAATGGGAATCCTACTGTACATCTACTGTGAAATATTTACATTACTGATGTCACAGTGCATTGTGTCTTGGATAAACAAATCTTATATGTAAAAAGTTGTAAGCAAATATAAGCTCTAATATTATTTGTGTCCACACAGACGCCACATTGCAATAAGCACAATAAAAATAGGCAGCCTAGTGTTCAGTCACTGAGGAAATAAACAAACATTGTATTCAAATAAGCATGCAGATATTGTCTAGTCAGTCTACTCTAGCCTTTCTTTCCCTATATTTCTCTGTCACAATTGTAGAATGTCCTTGGCAGTATTCACTCGTAGCATTGTGGGACCGAAATAAAAGACTGCATGACACTGCTGGCGCATAATCAACACGAGGTGTCACAAAGCAGTCTGTTTTTGGTGGGTAAACAAAAGCCCATGTGAATTTAGAGACTATTGTTTATTTAGTAGATAGCCATGGATACAGTGAAATCTAATTGGGAGAGAGTGCTACACAGTTAGCATTGTAAAAATATTGTATAAAAACATATTCTTGACACAGTCTGAATCATGTCAGTACTGATACGTGATATGTATCTAAGACAGAGATAGGTCATTGTATTTATATAATAATAAAACATAATGTTTTATCAGCAGCTGTTTTACAGATGTATTATTAATGAAGAGTACAAAAGATACATTCCGATCTCTCACATATATATATATATATATATATATATATATATATATGTTAGGTAGTAATAGTTATGAGACTACCTGAGTTGACTAGTGTTGATGGTAGAAGAGGTTGTCAGGTCCTTCATTCACGCTCTATTTTAAGGCAGCAGACACACCAGCTCAGCTAAGTTGCTCTGACAATTACTTGAGTTTTCAGACATCATGGTATCTGCCTTGTAAAAACTACCATAATAAGGCTTTACTGTATCCTGCTACACTCACCAGGAAGAAGGTACTGACTGAAGCTGACATTAATTCAGGCTCTGTTGCAGAGCAAATTTAATACATTTTCCAGTTGGACCCACTAACGCTTTTTATGCTGTAGATGCATTTGACAGTGATTGCCAACACAGCAAAGCCATCAGTCATCAGTGTTACCTTTTCACATAACAAATGTCACGAACGGTGCAAGAGGTGGAGGCAAACGACCAGGTTTATTGTAACTAAATATACAAAACGTAAAACAGAACTAAAACAGAACGAGACAACAGGCGGGTAGGATCAAAAGCTGGAAATGACGATAGAAGATCCTACCTCACCTGTGTCGAGCACAAAACGAAGTCCAAATAATAACAGGTAACAAAGAAAGCTTCGCACCGCATGAATGCTGGTGAAGCCTATAAATATTACTCGCTGATCCGGGACAGGTGTGCACAATCAAGGCACGCCTGCGCAGTCGTCAGACGTGACAACTCGAGAGTTATGTAATTTAAGGTTAAGTTTTGGCCTCAGCAGGCCATAGATAATACACTGTAAAATACATTATGTTAGTAAAATGAAAAGTTTCCTTTTAGATATTTTAGAATCAGCAGCATTTTCTTTCATCATTTGCATGCAGACCATTAAAAGTTTTCACTTTTTCCCACATCACAACCAGCCACCAGCTAATATACTAAATAATATGTTAAATGGAAAAAGTCTACACATTAGGGATTTACCACTACAAAAGATTCACATATTATATGTACAGTCAATGTCACATTAGGTACACCTTGCAAGTACCAGGTTGGAACCCTGTTTGCTCTCAGAACTGCCTTAATTATTTGTGGCATAGGTTCAGCTAGATGCAACAAACTTCCTTAGGGATTTTGGTCCATACTCAGATGATTTGTCGGCTGCACATCTATGATGCAAATCTCTACCACATCCCAAATGTGCTATATTGAATTATGATCTGGTGACTGGAGTCCATTTGAGTACAGTGAACCCACGTTATCCTGCTGGAAGTAGCCATCAGAAGGGATGATTACAATGTGATCATAAAGGGATGGATATTGCCAGAAACAATAATCAGGTAGGCTGTGGCGTTTAGACATATTATATCACAGTGGTAATATAATGTTATCCTTCACACCATTACAAGTCATTACATGACCAGCCTGAATCATTGATAGAAGGCAAGATGAATCCATGCCTTAATGTTTATCACACCACGTTCTAACCCACATGTCGGCACAGAAACCAAGACCCAACAGATTATTGTTTCCAATATTCTATTGTCTGACTTTGGTAAACTCATACTAAATGTAGCCTCAGTTCTCATTCAACAGCATAAATTCACTGATGTTGTAGGCCATTTGCTACAAGGCTGGACATGTTGTAGATTCAGAGATTTTCATCTGTATACTACAGTTATATATAATTAGTGGTTATTTGAATTACTGTTGTCTTTCTTTTAGCTTGAACCATTTCTTCCCTGACCTAATGTTATTAACATAAAATATTCACACAGAGTACTGCCACTCACTTGATATTTAATTTTTTTAGATTTTGTAAATCTCAGAGATGGCTGTGCATGAAAATCCAAGTAAATCAGCAGTTTATGAACTACTCTTACCAGATTTTATAGCATGAGCAACCATGCCACGATCAAAGTCACTTAAATCACTTTTCTTCTGCATTCTGCTCAATCGAACTACATGCACTGTGCTGATGCTATATGATTGGCTGATTAGATGGTTGTGTTTGTGAGCAATTAAACAGGTGTACGTATTAAACCATCCGGTGAGTGTAAGTTTCCAATACTAAAGTTAGAAAAAGTGCATGATATTAAGAACCCCTAATATATTAAGTTGAACTATCTTGTTATCTGAAATCCTGCTATGATGTATACTTTAATCCCCTAGCATACTGCGATGATGTATACTTTAATCCCCTATCACACTGAGGGTAGACATGTCAAATGAGATGTATGATGAGAGTTTACTTGGTAAATGGTTATGGTTATGCCAGAATCACTGAGTAAGGGTATGATTCAGATATAGGAATACCTATAAATAACAGAAACAGTGCTCTCGATATCTAAATATTCTATCCCACATACAAAAATATGACTACTGCACAAACTGTAATTTAGGCTTGAATGCTGTACATTGATAATACAGTACAATGCAAGAGTTTAAACATATGTTCTACACTGAAATTACAACAAAATAGTTTAAGATCATAAACCGAGATGCAAGCCATGCTCTGTATTTGTAAACTCTATTTGTCAGTTGCAGCATATTGTATTACACACCCTGATATCTGTTTTAGCAGATGTGACATGCTTCCTTAGTTAGTGAATGTAAATAATATATTCTATACTAAAGACAATAAAATGTGCCCTTGGAAACCAGTCACCCTCATCCAAGCTATAACACAACTTAGATCCAGTTTGTACTATCTTAAAACACAGTGGACATTTGCCTGTGGAAGAACAGGAACTTTTCCAAGTGCCAATTCAATTATCATGTAATTTCACAGGCATCAGCCCACCACCTGGCACATGCAACACAGTAGACAAAACCTTATAGACATCATAAGGCTCATATTGGCAGATAACACAAAAACAAGACAACTCTCTCTTACCTTGATAAGGGAATCATCACAGCAGTGTTGAAACATGAAAGAGAGGAAAAAAGACATTTTTAGGGTAAACATATAAAAAAGACTCAACTAATATAAAGTCAGTGTGTTAGGTTTGAGCACACTGGTGTCGTCTGCAAAATAAAATCATAAATTTACCTTAATCATTAGCACACAAATACAGTCTAGAGTATCAAATTAAGTGTTTACTTTTGTCCCTTTATTTGGTTATCTTGATTCTGTAATACACTGTATAGCATTAAAGTTTGTAGGCACTAACATGACATCCACAACATAGGCATTGCTGATTTAACAGCCCTATTCTGTAATGGCTTTCCTCTAAATGATGAAACATGTCTGTGAGGTATCGCACTGCTGTTGGTCATAAGGCCCAGTTTATAATTGGCATTCCAATTCATCTCAAATGTGCCAGATGAAGCTAGGGATCTTTGCAAGCCAACCCAGAGCAGAGCAGAAAGTTGAAGGACTGTATTGCAAACCTATGCAAGTGTCATATGGGAAATCACTGAAGTGTTCAAGTGTTCATTATTTTCCTGCTACTGTTTATCTATAAGGATTACTTAGCTGTTTGTTTTATATTACAAACCTGTTAGCAGTGAGTATAGTTGAAACAGAGAACTTGAAAGTGGCTAATTAGTATACATTTGGCCTGCTAGTTCATAATGCCATTTTCCCCCAACATTTATGCACCTCCATCTCAGAAAGGTCTGGATGCATTTCAGAAATACATTTCAATATAGCTCAAATCAATCTGATTTACTTAAGATATCTTACAGTGTACTTCCTTTTACATTTCTTTGAACAGCCCAAGAGTCTATTCAGTTAAGTGCAGTGTTTTTTTCTTTTGTCGGATGAGAACTGAGGAGAATTGTGCCACAGATGGTTGATTTTCCCATTTGAGTGAGAAAATAAAATCTAGGCTCTTGATTATTTCCATAAATGGCAACAGCCAAAGGAAAATGGAATGGAATTAAATTGTTGGAGGATAATGCAGGTGATTCCTAAATTGGGAAATAAAATGGTGAAAGGCTTATGTCCTTCAATAAATCTGCATATGTGATGTGATGCATGTTAGTTTTCTTCCAGTCAGGCAGAAGTGTGAAGCTGGAAAAAAAAACATTTTGCAATTTCTGGTCTAAAATGATACTTTTTATGTTTATCTGATTAACTTAAGTGCACTACAAACTTTGATTGCAATCACAAAAAAGTTAGTTTGCATCCTCTTAATCTCATAGTTTGACAAAAGATCTTACAGCCACAATATACAGTGGGGACCTAAATTCTGAGGTATGCTAGTGGAAATGCTTGCTTGGAACTTGCAACAACTGCATCAAAGGCATATCAAGAAGTGCTCCTTCCCATGGACTTTCCCCCTTTATGGGGCAATGGAAGCTAGCTAATGCCGAGCATTTAGTAATATAAAAAATCACCTCATGCTGGGATAACCTAATCATCAAATTTTGCAACAAACATGCAGAGACCATGCCAGCTCGAGTACATGCTGTAATTACAGCAATTCAAATTGCATCAAAACAAATACAAATTTTCTACGTTTTACTCAAATTGTTATGCTGATTATATATTTTTTACAAAAAATGTATTAAATGAAGCAAAGGAAGAAATTGCCTTCCGGCCCTGCTGTATCTGGAAAACATTTTTGTTCAAGTTTGTAGTGAATTACAGTAAACGAGAGAACAGGTTTTCATTTGAAACTCCTATGGTGTTTACATTTAAAAGTAAAATAATTTCTCAAGCATTGCAGTATGCTACCAAAGGATCCTCTATAATACATTGCAACCCAATGCAACACAAGTTCCTTCATTCTTAAAATAAAAGGCCCGGAATAGTGATATCATGTTAGAGTTTATAGACTTTACAGACATTATATAGTCTATACATTAGTCAAATTTATCTTGCTCTGGAAATTGTGATTTTTAATCAAGAGCCCTATTCCTATTCTTACTTAGGGGATGATTCATACTGATGCTTTCAAATCCCTTTTTTTAAATGATTTATAACATCACTTTGTGACTGGCTGTGCTTGAGAATGTTTCTTTTTTCTGGTTATTGCTAAACAATTTCAAGTGTCCTGCTCTGTGCAATTACATACTGTATGCATACATTAAAAATGTCCATGGTGGTCTCATTCTGAGCTTCTTCTAGATCTTTACAGTAAAGGTTTATGTTAATCACTAATTCTGAAGAAATGAAATACAAAATCAGAAGCAAGGCACTATTCAGAACAACATCTTTGTCCCCTGTCTCATGTTAATAATCAGCCCTACCCAATTCATACAATTAGATTTTTCTAATTAAACGTTTGGATCTACATTCATTACTGATGGAGCTTGTGGTTTGGGATTCAAGGATTAAAATATTGTTACATTGTCAAACATTTTTACATTTCATCAAAATTCTATACACATTCTCTGTTGGGCACTGATCAGGACTACAGGCAGACCTGTCCAGCACCAGCACCCTGTTCCTCCACAGCCATGCCTTTGTAATGTGTACAGCCTGTGGTTTAAAAATGCATGGACGTCAGAAAAGGCAGCATATGTTGCTCTAAAACCTTTTATTTATCTACATTAATGCTGCCATCACAAAAGTTTAAGTGACCTTTGCCAGGGGCACTGACACAGCCTCATACCATGACAGACTCTGACTTTTGGACTAAGTGGCACTTGTGAATGTAACTCTGTATTATATTGCTTGATAAATGTTTGGCAAAGTAATCCATTGCACATGTAGTTGTAGCAGCTATTGTTCATGCATCCAAGCTATATGCTATATACACAGTTTTGCAAGGGGTCATTCATGTCTACTGCGCCAAATAAATGAACAAATAAATGAACAGCTCCCCCTCTTCTTCCCTTATTAAGCTGTGCCTGATTTATTTGACTGGGCCCTTCCAAATGTCAATATGAATCAAGTCTGCTACATTCTTCAATGCAAGAAGGACTTAATGTGTTACTCTTTGGTCTGCTAAAAATACACCACTTAAAGGCTGGGGACAATCCTTGTCATCTTGAGGTAGTAACAACCAATGTAATGTGAAACAAAAAAACTATGCTTAACAAAAGATAGAACTGATGGAGGTTTATAGCTAAATCATTATAATTCATCCTAAGGCAGGTGCTTGTCTACAGTGCTTATGTATGTATGTATTTATATGTATTATTGTGCACACAACAATACTACAGGCCTGTTTATTTTAACCAATAGTGAGTCATATGAAGCAACGTCATTCCAGCCCACAACAATAATCCATTCGTACAACAACTACATATATTCCATCTTGCCTACAATTTGTGAGATGTGGTGACCTATTTCCAAATATTAAATATGGTTGTGACCTTTCTGTAGTCAAAATACAGTAGATCTGGTGTGATACAATAAGCCATCTCTCATGTTCTGTAGAATGCTGAGGAATAGGCTCACATTTTCCCACGCAAAAGGTCACATACTAAAAGTCCCCATCAACACAATAAATTTAAAACATAAAGCTTAAATAGAGCACCATCATAGCATGGGTCATTGATTTGAGTATATGTGGGCCTTAGAATATAAATACTAAATAAACCTGTATTAGAAACAGAGGTAAGAGGGACTTTCTCTCCTGTCTAAACAGTACTGAGTGGAAACACAAGTTCAAAGATAGGATGAGTTAAAACGTGTAAGCAGACAACTGACGTAAGATGAAATGGAATCCCATTTTTTAAACGCTACTATATAGTTATAATAGTTAGATATTATAGTTTGAAATAAGGTTATAGGATTAAAATACCTTATATTATATAGCAAGAATTTGAGTGGTGATGTAAACTATACAATTGCTACTTGATCTATTACTATTAGTATGATCTTCTCGTGGCATATACACTAAGCTGTCTTGATGGCCATTGTTTAGGTAACTGCATAGTCAAGATGCCTTAAAAATAGCCACTTTATTATAAACAGAATACTTCCTCACTGCAGAGTGCATGACTGGGGTGCTTTGAATCATTGTACTTTTGGGAGGAAATATGCTCCAATTAAGTATCGTATACATGGTATGGCATGGCATTCCAAAATAGAATCTCCATTTTGTCTGTATTCTTCTCCCTTTTGGTCTGTCTAAATATCCCACGTTACCATGCATTCCATCCTACTCCATCATGATTGACAGATGGCATCAAGCACTTTTGTAAACACCTCAGGCTTAGATTTGTATTTCCATAATATTAATTTTCAACATCTGTACAGTGTCTGTGTTGTATTTTTGATCTTAGGCTTTTTTAATTACTGGCCCGTCTGAATATGAATTTTTTGCAGCTCTGCTAAGAAGGCCAGCAGTCAGCTCTTCACTGTTGACATTTACATTAGTGCAGGCTTAATGAAATTGCTAATTAACCCATTAAAAACCATGATCCTCATTTGGGGATCGGGTTCTTTAACTCGCCTACTGACGGAATAGAATGGGATGTAGGCGGACAGAAATAAAGTAATATTGTTTAGAAAAAAAATTGGCAGTTAATGGGTTAAGCATCTGGATCTCAAACTAGATATTTAAACATAATTGTCCTCTTGCTCAGTTGTGTAAAAGGTCCTCCCACTACAGGAATTTGGCTGTACCCAGTAATCTTCTGTGAAGGGTGTTGTTTGCAGCGAATGGACAAGGTCTTCAGTCTTTTTCTTGCTTTTTCTTGCATGGAATAGCCTTCATTTCTCAGAAGAAGAATGAACTGACAAGTTTCAAAAGAAAGCTCTATTTCTGGCCATTTTGAATCTATAATCAAACCAATAATTGCACATGCTCCGGACTTAACTAAAACCCCAGAGCGATCGGCTGTCCTGTCTGGTCGCCATTACAGAGATATCAATGAGGTGGTTTATATCCAGTATCCAAATTACGACCTGATTTCGAACAGCTGCTTCTTCTGCTATTTAGGTGTGGGTTTTAGAGCTGTTCGCGGCCAGGTCATCTCCATTCGGTACGCACGCCTAACCACCGGTGCGCTTGCGCCCTAACGCACACCTTTAGGGATAGTGGTTACGTTCCTTTTTGCTATATGTTTCAATGGAACTAAGTATCAGTGGTTTTGTTGGTCCTTTGATGAAGGTTCTTGTGAATGCAAATGTGATAACAATTTTTGATGTCCCTTTTCTGACCTCTGTTAATACTGTTTACATGTTCTGCACACACCCCTATGAGTCTGGCGCACAACTGATGATCTAATAATAAAAAAGACTGTGCTTTAATCAAGCACAACTAGCATGTACTCACATTGTGCTTATTTTTAACTGCAGTTTTCCAAAGGATTGGCAGTAGGTGCCTTGGCCAGTCAACTTGCAACAGATGTTCTTTGCACAATATTCCCTATGAGGCTGTTTACTGTTCTTTAAAGATACCTAAAAAAATTACAACTGCCAAAATGAAACAGAAACCCCACTGCAAGCCAGAGCTTTATTCTTCCTGTTGTTTAAAGCTATCGTGGAACATTTAAAAGCACAGTTGAATTGTAACTATATTCGTCTCCATCAGCCTCTCTGTGCAAATAATCTAAAAAAGATACTCTCCAATGAGGTGTGATGTTAAATGCTGAATTGGAAGGTCAAGTATCGATCACTGTCAGGCAGTGCCCAAGGTGGACTTTTAAATTTTAACAGGAGGAAATCAATAATGGTAGTATAGAGATGCAGGAAATATACATCTACTGTTTTCATTACACTCTCTATTTGTTCCTTATGTGTCCAATTATTCTAGATAATTGCTCTCCATATTGGTCTGACTTGTAACTTTTACCAAGTCATTAGACAAATATGGATTGGTGCAGGTAATAATGCAAATTTCCTTAATTTGGACCATCAGAAGGGTTGAACACTCATATTTAACTAACAGGCTGTCCATTACTTCTTTTCCTTCTTGAGACTATTTCATTAAAGTCCAGCTGTCTTTAATTGAACTGATTGAACTTGATTAGGAAAGGCACACACCTGTCTATATAAGACCTCACAGCTCACAGTGCATGTCAATGCAAATGAGAATCA
>JAVSBV010142542.1:0-16128 GCA_033117975.1 Parotocinclus spilosoma | reverse complement strand
GGGAGGACCAAGACTCAACAGGGGACCCATCCTCCATGGGTAGCCTAGATGCTAACTAAATAAATACCAAAGTATATACAATTACAGAAAAACCAGGTCAATAAATAACAAATTAATAACAACAGTTAAATAATAAGCATTGTGCTTATTAGAAGACAAAAATACATTAATAAGCATTGTGCCTTCAGAGTATGTAAATTGCCATGAGATGGAGCAGTTGGTCTGCAAAACAAAGGCGTTTAGTGCTGATTCAAAAACATCTACTACACCGCTCACATAAATTAGGGGTTATTTCATTATGGGAGATTGCATTTTAAAGTATCACCTATTTTTTGAGCAGTATATTTGTAATGTATTTTAAACAATGTGAATTGGACAAAATAATGGTGAACAAACCAAACAAATCTGACAGATTGGCAAAGGTTTAGAGACCACGTTAGTTAGTTAGATAAGAATTTTTGTAAGTTATTTATTTTTATAAGTTAATAATGCATCAGTTACTTAGCTAAAACATGCATGCAATAAAACTCAATGACAGTAACATAGCGTTGTTCATATTATTTGATCCCTTTTAGGATTATGATGACTGTTATGACAATTATGTCCTAATGTTTCTTTCTTTCTTTCTTTCAGACAAGCTGAGCCATCTAATGTCAATTTAAAAACTAAATTATTTCTTTCTTTCTACCTTTTTTTCTTTCTTTCTTTCTTTCTTTCTTTCTTTCTTTCTACCTTTTTTTCTTTCTTTCTTTTTTCTTTTTCTTTCTTTCTTTCTTTCTACCTTTTTTTCTTTCTTTCTTTCTTTCTTTCTTTCTTTCTTTCTTTCTTTCTACCTTTTTTTTTTCTTTCTTTCTTTCTTTCTTTCTACCTTTTTTTCTTTCTTTCTTTCTTTCTTTCTTTCTTTCAGACATGCTGAGCCATCTAATGTCAATTTAAAAACTAAATTATTTCTTTCTTTTTTTCTTTCTTTTTTGAAATGTTTTAGGAATGCTATTAATCTTACTTTGTGATCTTTTGAGCCCTGATGAACTTCTTTTTACAGAAATATGTCTAGTTCTATGAAAACGTGAAGTTATAGAACTGTGAATTAATTTGAAGTAAAGTTCAGGAAAATACATCACTGAAGTCATTGCATGACTTTTCAAAAAAAATCTATATAATCAGCCATAATCCTGAAAAAATGCCCTGTATAGGACAAATACTTTGTTCAGACACAGACAGCTCAACGGTAGATGAATGAATGCTTTCTAATAAACTATAAACACCTTTAGTATCACTTCACCGTATTGTATATTCAATCAATTCTGATAAACCAAGGTACAGCAATTTAAAGATAAGTACATCTTGATATTATTATAAACCTTATCAGTTGCCCAGCTTATATTGTGACTGAAGGTTTCCAAATGATTTCCAGAGGCTCATGCATTTCAAAGCAGTCTCAACTAAAAACATCAGGATCCGATTGTCCAGCAGTTCTTGTGGAATCCTCTTCGCATTCTATTTGAAAAATTCCCAAATTGCAAAAAGAGTTATATTTGTGCGACACACACATTGGGTAAGGAGGGCCTGAGTGAGTTAGTTAACATTTTACCCATGTCAATGAGTTAGTGTTAATCTAAAACAAATCAGGGTTTGGAAATCAATCAAAACTGGTACATTACAGTATACCACGTAGCATTGCTGTGTATAAAATACAGTATGATATGGTGTTCAGACGGAATCTAGAGCGCATAATGTTCTGTTAAAAACTGTCTTCAGGACAATAAGGTAGTGTCTATATGGGATTAGTACACTGTGTAAATAAGGAACTTTGGGCTGACTTGCACTGGTGTGGTCTTAGAGATTGGAATGTATTTATATCCTCACGCGTGTCTAAAACATGGGGAATGCAGTTTGTGTTCCTTTAGTATACTAGTGCCATTATTCAAAAATTTAAATGTGAGATGAACCGAACATGCTGTCTGTAAAACATTGCTGCCATGAACATAATTAACATTAAAAATACACTTATTTAAAAAAAATATTCATATACATAATATTCAATATTCAATGCATACTATAATATTCACCGATTCAATTCCAATTGTGGCATAGCCAAGGTTTTATTGAACATAAAACACTACTCATATGATGCGTCATGGTGGGTGGTGTGAGCATTGTGAATGAAAAGTTGAATAAATCCTATGCCAGTACATTGTAGATATGGCAAAATTGTTACTGCAGAAAACGGATAATTTGCAAGACACAGAATCCTGAAACTGAGCTAATCCCAGCTATATTAGTAAAATGATAGCATATGACATCCAAAAGGAGTTCACATGATCCTAATCATATGAAACAGACAAAACATGACCTTTGGCTTTTACAATTCAGGAATGATATTTCATTGACTCTGGTGTGCTAAATTAGAATAAAATTTCATTAATGAACAACTCATCTTAAGATCTGTGTACATAAGCTTCTTACCACTGAAATTAACTAGGTTTTTGGTAACAGAGACGACCAAGAATAGCAGTTATCCAGAGAAGGGCACAACCTTATTTTTACACAAATCTTATCACAGATCCTTATACAAGCCTTATCACAACAGATCTTCCAGACCAAGACTGCCATAGACTGGTTGCTCGCTCGTAAATAAGGCAAGTTTCATTTCCATAAAAAGATGATAGACAGGTCAAACTTCAGAACTCCTAATGACCAGTGATCCAGACAGACGCACACTGGGAGTTACCGTGCCGCCGGTACATTCTGAGCACACTTTTCTTCAGATCTGCAACTCTTTAAGACCTGTATTACTACCATGACTAAACGCCAACACCTGCTGTCTTTGGCACGTCTTACATTGCCCACCGTCGGCCTGGGCCTTATTTGTGTAGGGGTCTATGTCAAGTCTGTCCAAAGAGATGACCTACAGGGTCTTCGAGACATCTCTACTTATCTCTTCATCATCTTGGGCTTCGTCCTGCTCCTCATTGGAACAGCATGGTCAGTCGGACGTGTAATTCAGAGTGTGCTCGTCAAGCTCTCTTTAAGGAGGCACCAAAACACAGATGTCTCCATTTTTACTGTGGACAGGTAGGCCTGCTTTGCATTTATAGGTCAGGTCTGGTTGTTGTG
Source organism: Parotocinclus spilosoma (assembly GCA_033117975.1). Taxonomy (NCBI): domain Eukaryota; kingdom Metazoa; phylum Chordata; class Actinopteri; order Siluriformes; family Loricariidae; genus Parotocinclus; species Parotocinclus spilosoma. The sequence continues at coordinate 13,011 of JAVSBV010142542.1, read as the reverse complement.
GCTGAATAGTCCATTTTTTGCTATACACAATTCATCAATCCAACACTCAGTCCTAACACAGAGGTGTAACTCGCTATCTCACCACTGTGGTGAACCTGGGTCAAGTCCCAGTTAACCGGCTACCAACCGGGTCATGCAAGTGACTCACAGTACCTGAAGAGTAAAGGTCAGGCATTGGATCATTCCTGGTAAACAATGTGATCGTAGCCCCTTTGTGCCCATTACCAGACCATGTGGTGAAAATGTGGAAAAGGAAAAGAAAAATTGAGTAAAATTATCGGTAGCTTTAGTGGACACCCAACTTAGTGGTATACCTTGTGTATCTAGAGAATGTAGTATGTTTTCCATGCCCAGTGTCAAGAGCAATCCGTTTCTGACCACATGAGTACCATGAGGACCATTTTTATTACTAGTTTATTCTTAACCACACAATAGTATTACGCCAATACTACATCAGTGCTGCTTCACCAACCAGCAGATAATCACTGGTGATTCTATGGTCCTGATTTTCAACATATTTGCCAGAGGAATTGGTGTATACATACTTTTGGGCATAGAATAGAAATCTTTATTTAGATGCAAACTATTCGGTTGATTCTTTGTCTTTAGAACCGATCAAAAAACCTGTTTACTAAAAAACCTGTTATTATTGTTACGTTCACACTAATAAATCCTATTAAGATCCGTCTGAAAATCAGGTACAATCCCAAATCAAAAAAAGTTAGAACAGTATAAAAAATGCACTGCATCTTACAATTACTTTCACTTAATTGCAGACAGGATGAAGCCGAGACAGTTTATGTTTTGTCTGGCCAGTGTCAGTTCATTTGATAATAAACATTCACTCCTGCATTTCAGGCCTGCAACACATTCTCATCAAATTGGGGATTGGGCAATTTCTGGATAAATTGAGCTGGCAATGGTGTAAAAACTGGATAATGCTGTGATTTCAAACAGGTGAAGACAATAGGTGATTATAAGCATGAAAATCGGAGTATTTAAGGAACAAACGTAGGTGGGTGATTTCCAGTTTTGTTAGCAAGTGTGTGAGAAAATTATTAAAACGTTTAAAAACCTTTTTTTCCTGAAGGAGAAATTAACAGGGATTTACAGATTTCTAAACTGGCTTTATTCTGATTATTCTGATTAGCTTAATTTTGAACATGGATCCTGAACCCCGTTTCATTTGAAATGACTAAAATGACTGATTTCAGTAATTTCAGTAAACACCTGGTCCTTAAATACTTTTCATCACATTTTTACCGCTTTTGTATCAAATAATAATTACAATCATCTGTTTGAAATCACATCAGCATAATTTTTTTACCTAATTTCTAGTCTTAAATTGCCCCAGTTCCCATTTTTTGTAACTTGTTACATGTATTATTAACAAAGCATTTTTTTGCATTTTCCATACAATCTCAACTTTTTCTGACTTGGACAACGGACTAGTATGTTGAGAAGACAATCACTTATTTGTCTAGTTTAATTATTTTTGAAACTATTCTGGAGCTTACAGAGATGGTTGTGGAGAAAATGTTGCACAATCTGATTAATGGACAACATATTTACACCCCTTACACAAGGCTGCTTCAGCTTTGCTGCAATAAGGACCGTTCATTTTTGACCACTGCAATAGCAATGTGTTATTTATACTTTTTCAGATTGTTTAAATTTAAAATATATATGGTTGTTAATTAGTCCTGGGTGACCATACACCCTACTGAACAAGTCTCGTCCAGGTTAACATGTTTCTGTTCACCCCCATGAATATATCACTTTCTACCAGACATGTGGACTCGAGTCATATGACTTGGACTCGAGTCTGACTGGAGTCACAAATTTGATGACTTGAGACTCGAATCGATTAAATTAAAAAAGATTTGAAACTCGACTTGGACTTTACCTTCACTGACTTGCACTTGGAATTGGACTTGGAATACCTAATGCTATGTTGCCAGTTGTTTTAAAAATAGTAAATCACTTTGGGCCAGACTAAAAACAGGTTTTTACAGTATTGGACAGTATTGGACTATTATTATAAAAGAGATTAGCAATTTATCTGGCCCAAAGTGAGTAAAGTCATTAATAACACTCTGGAATGTTATCCTCCAATTCATTTACAGTGATTCCCAATGCTATGTTGCCAGTTGTTTTTAAAATATTAAATCACTTTGGGCCAGACTAAAAACAAGTTTTTCCTACAGTATTGGACTATTACACACATAAAATAGAGAAGCGTTTGAACGCACCCTCTCAGTTACAGGTGTGGCGAATAAGGAGCCAAGTTCAGCCTCGTACATTTTGGTGACTTGACCAGGACTCGAAGTTCAAGACTTGAGACTTACCCGTATTGACTTGGGACTTGAGTATCAAGACTTGAGACTTACTTGTTACTTGCAACTTAGTGACTTGTTCCCATGTCTGCTCCGAGCAGCCGCTTGAATAGTTTTGAATCGTTTGAATAGTAATCGGGCACAGTGCCAGAGAGGTAAAGAAAATGCCCCAGCAGAAGCCAGGCTTGTTAAACTGGGGGCCTCTCTTTTCGGTAGGGTGGAAGTCCTCGACTCAATCCTCAAATCTTTGCAGTTCAGAAGTTCCAGTGTAGGATCCCTAAGATCATTCCACATAAGTAACGGTTGATCAAGAGAGGCTGTGCAAATGTTTCCAAAAGCAACATCACAGAGACAGTGGTCGTTATGTCACGACGATACAACGCAGACTCCCAAAATATCAGTTAAAGCGGAATTATGGACCCTTACTGTGCGTCGTTTTGTTTATCTATTTTTGCTTCTCTTAATCCTCAAGAATGTGATGAGGCAGCACACTTTGGCCTTCAGCATTTATAAAAGAGGCAGAACAGAGCCCAGGGTATCAAGTTCTTAAGCTGAATGGTGATTTGGGGGGGGGGTAGAGGTGTTAACGGACGATTTATGGGTCACGGTTCCATTAAGCGGGCCATAAACAAGGTGGTGTTTTTAATCAACGCCGGCTCCATTGTACACACAGCGTCTCCTGCTGAGCGGCGGGGGAAACTGGGAAACGCATGGTCTCCGTTACATGCCCTTGCATTGTTTACGACTGCCAGGGGTCGTGACCCAGTTGCCTTCAACTCACAGGGTGAGAAATGTCCGGTGAAGACCTGTGTTAGCTGAGAGCGGGGAGAAGAGCTTACCAAAACATGAGCGTTTTAGGAAGAAAGCCTGAGGTTGGGGTCAAGCCATCAATAACAAAGCTTTCAAAAAGGTGATGAAAGGAACTGGGGAATGATCCAGGACATGCTGTAAGGGCTGTGACAGAGCTCACGAGGTGAGATCTTTTTGGAGAATGTTATGTTAGTAGGTGTCCCAACACTTTTGTCTGTGTCGTTTAGTCGCCTGGCCTTTTATGATGGGGGTGCTGTTCAGATCAACTTTAGCCGTGGACTGGTTCCATATGCTATAAGTGTTTGCTTAACACCTCAATCAGCTCCTAATTTTTATGTATTTATTTATTTATTTGGCTTCTTTAACGTCGCGATCGGCATCAGCGGCCATGTAAGCGACACACACAAGGTTATATCCATACACAAGTTCATCTCAACACCAGTCACGTATATATACACAAGTCAATGCCAATTTGGAGTGATTAATTAACCTAATATGCATGTCTTTGGACTGTGGGAGGAAACCCGAGTACCCGGAGTAAACCCACACAGACACGGGGAGGACATGCAGACTCCACACAGAAATAACCCAGGTCTCTCCACCCTGGAATTGAACCCGGGACCTTCTTGCTGTAAGGCAGCAGTGCTACCCCTGTATGTGTGTGTGCGTGTATGTGTTTTTCCTCTTTGTATTAATTTATTTGCAAATTCTGAATGCCTTTCCTGTGATGATGATACATACAAATGCAGGACTGCCTGGACAGTTGCTGGATCCTAGAAAGGGGAGAGTTACAAAAAGAAGCAAACACTCATTTAATAAACAAGGGGTTAGTGTTTGGGCAGGGTCGCTGATTAGTGTTTGGGAATAAAAAAGGTAAGTGTTGTGGTTTATGAGCTTTGGTTAAGAGCAAGGCCAGGGCTTAGGGATAGGGTACAGTTTATGATTTTGCCTAAATCGGAGTAGAATTAAGGATTGGGGTTCCAATTGAGCAATAGGTTACAGTTGGGATTTAGGAAATATAGTAAGGAAACTAAATGTCCCCATAAGGATAGAACTAGCTGATATTTTGATGTTGTAGGGAGATTTTGTAGCTAACAGTAAAATTGGAGCAGTGGGAAGTCCCTATAACGACAGAAAGGCAAAGTGTGTGTGTGTGTGTGAGTGTGTGTGTGTGTGTGTGTGTGTGTGTGTGTGTGTGTGTGTTATTTAAATGAGCCAGTACTAGAGGGCGGATACCTCTCTTACCTGAGAGCTAACCTAAGCAAACGGCTAAACACCAGGAAGTTCGCTTCATTCACGAAGGGAGCCGACGTTTAAATATCAGCCTTAATGGCTTAAAACGAAGATTTAAGTCGGTTAAATGAAGTCTTACCGAAGAAAAGTCATGTTAATGGCAGACTTTGGTGGCGTGCTGTTGGTTTTTGGATTGTTTTACTCAGCGGTGTGGAGAAGCTCAGCCTCAGGTAAAAACTAACGTTTAACTAACAACGTCATCCTTAGTCCTCGTGCTGAACAGAACCTCAGTCAAATACATGCTTTAAATTATTATTTTTTTTAAAATTAACAACAGCTTTAATATCATCATGCCTAAAAGTAGGGGACACCAGTCAAAGTATGCTGTTTTATTTTAATTTTAATATTAAAATCAATCAATTCGTGTTTCTCAACAGTTTAGCCTACTGTTTATTTTATATTAATATTTATTTAAATAAATAAAAGAGTTTATTCAGGAGAACAGCGTACAGAAACAACATTAAGTCATTTATGACCGATATTTAGACTGTTCTGGTTTAATAAGTGTCTGCATGTGATGCCAGGGATTTTGGGGTTCTCTTGGTGGTGGGATAGTGCACCAGATCTCCACACCTTCTGAGCTCCATGTTCTAGATATCTCAACCTAAAATTTCCTCACTTGCTCACTTAGCTGTGACCTGACTGGTGGTGCAAGGTGGGAACTAGAGGGTGACACGGGAGTGAATTTTCATTCCTGTCCCATCCCACTCCCACAGAAAATAATCTTGTCCCATCCCAGTCCTGGGTCGGAATAAAAATGAATTCCTGTCCTGTCCCACTCCTGGTAAAATGACTCCCATCCCGCTCCTGTACCGCTCCCATTTTTCCTTCTTATTTTAGTTTTTAGGCAATACAACGTAATTTAATCTTATCCCCATTCTTTTTAAGATTAGTTTGTGTTCTGCAGTTTTATTTCAAAGGATATGGCAACGGGTACAGTTCATTTGTGGTAATATAAGTAGCCATTTTATGCCTTAATCAAAAAAAAAATCCTTCACTAAAGGCCACAAAACATTATTAATACATGGCCTGTGGTCCCTATAGTTTTTCCTATGAAGAATCAGCTGCTAAGTCCCTGTTGAATAAACCCAAACATAACATAAAGTTATTTAAAGTTATTTACTCATTTATTGAGCAATTATTTCCTTAAAACATTGGGCATTAATTGCCTAAAGAAAAAACTGCACAAAGCAAGAGAACTGTTGTCAGCTAACAAATGTGCATAAAGGCATAAAACCTTCACAATTCACATACTGTGCCTGAGTTTTGTATAAAGAAAAAAATGCGTCACGCTCGACTCTCAAAGTTCATTAATATTTGCGACTTTCCTCTCAGTTCTTTGAGCTTCATAGATAAGTCGTTACTTCTGACTTTTGCGTTGCAAATCAATTTTTACGACACCAGTTTCTGAGCTTCTGTTTACTCCCTCCATTGCTGCTGTTCTATGAATTCCGGTGGGAAGCTGTGGCCGGAGGAACCGTTGGCTTCTGGGCCGTGTAGTTCTTTAAAATTGTGTTACTGTAGGTTTCTTAAAAAAAAAAACTACAAAATGGCGGTGCCTATTCTATGGTTGTCTTTTGTCTTATTTATTGGTTCCCGCTCTCGTCTGCTCCCGTTAACTTTTTTATCCTGTACTGTCCCAATCACGTGAGTAGTAGTTGAGTTGAGTCCCATCCCACGGGAATCACGTGACCCTTGGGATTCGTGAAAAAATGTCAGCCTCTAACACACACAACTGGTTGGACCATTTGTCTTTAATACTCCCTTAAGTTATAGATTCAGCATAGTGCTAGAAAAATTTATCTGAGATTTTGGTCACTATAGCAGATAGTACTACGCAGTTGCTGCAGATTTGTCTGTAATGTATGTTCATTTAAGTTACTCATGAATTTAAATTAAATTTAAATAACAAAAATAAGTTCTTGATAATAAAACAAAATCACCATATCCTTTTCATTTAAGATACTTTATGTAATGTTTTATGCTGGATTTGTATGATTATTGATGGTACACTTACACCCTAATTACCCAGGTGTGACCTGTGAAGGGCTTCATTCACCCTGGACTATTACTTTTAGTTTCTTTTATTTGCTCGTGTTTGTGTCTGTTTTCTTTAGTGGGAAGTCCCATGGTGGGATGAGGTCCTTCAGGAGACACGGCTCCACACAGACCCAGCAATGGATTGTTAGAGTTGGTTTTAGCAAATCTATTTATCTAAATCTAGTTCCTGATCCTGGTCTCTTGTGTGTTACACTACACTTTGCTTCAACCCCAAATATCTGTCTGAGCCTAGACCTAACATAAGCAGAGCAGAAATATGACAAACTTTTAATGGAATGCTGGAAACCTGGAACACTATCATGTTATAATTCACTAGGAGCTTCACTTTACTGGCTATTTTGTATGTACATAATTTAATTATTTTTAAACAGCTGTTGGCAATATCTGTTGCTGACTTAGACAAATTTGGATAGACCCGAGGTAAAGGTAGGTTTAGGCAACTGTTATAGACATTTCTAAATACTTACTGACACATGTCACTTTATCAAAAACAATTTTCCTAATTCCGAGCCCAAATATGTCTATTCCACACTAGGAACTCTTGTCGAATGATTGGAACAGAGAAACCTCAGACTTCTCAATGTTCTTTGGTAAATATTGTGTAGAACAATCAATAGTCTCATTACTCCTTGTCAGAAGAAGTCTTTAGCTCTACTGAGCGATGCCCCTGGCCTTTCTTCCTAATAAGGGCCATAGCAGTGCCTGAGCACAAGCATGTACTGCTTGTTAGTCCACTTTCCAGTCATTGCAAAGGAAAGCCTGTCAGAATGCCTCATTGGCTTTGTGGCTAAAAGCACAAAAATGGTAAATGAAATAAATATTCTGCATAACAGCATATAACAGCAACTTTAGCACTGGGTCAGCACTGTAATCCATTTTAGCCTCCCCTGCTTTTTCATAATTTCAATTAAAGGTGTATTTTTAGCCAAAACGTTGCTGGCATTACCATAGCATAGCATATAGCATATAGCACCGTAGTATAACCATTTAATGTTCTTATAAGAGAATCACTAATTCCACTTAGTAACAGTTGTGCAGGTAAAGGTGTGGAAAAAGTTTGGATAAGATGTTCAAAGGAGCACCTATCAAAAATATCATATTGCCGCTATGATAGAAGGCCACCACAGTCCCATCTGTCAAGCTTCAAATGAATCTGCACTAGTAAGTCTAGCAATGTTTACAATTTACAAAAAGCTAAAAAGGCTGTGTTGTTATATAAAAAGTGTTCTAGTATGGCTGGCATATAAAGTGATAATATGTGAACATATGTGCTTTTCCTACTTTATAAACCTCCAGTCAGCACTAAGGTTCACATACCTTTTCAAGATGGACCGTAAATTGCTAGGAGACTTAAAAGTTTACTTTAAAGTGGCCCCTTATGCAGCAGTCAAGGAAAGCACACCAGCACAAATGTAGCAATGATGCAGTGAAATGTAACCTTTAAATATATTTTTCCAGTGACTTTTAACCAAAGCAGCTTAGAAGTAAAGCAGAGCACAACCTGAGCATACAGCCATGTATCTCAGGGCTGATGGTTTCTCAAAAACAGTCTTGGTTTTCTGATTACAAGCGCACAACTTTAACTGATTTAGTCAATAACTACATATACACTTAAGACTGCACTATTATACAGGTTTATAAACCAACATAAGTTACATTTCTATCTACTGCATAAGAACAGCACTGAAAGGATTAGCAAATGTGAAACAACAGTCACGTAGCCACCTAAACAATGAATCAGTGTCTGTGCCTACGTTCTGAACATGTTCTGTGGCATTGCTTTGCTGAGAATAATAATATAATTAGGCAGAATTTGCTTGCAAAAGATTGTCCACTTCTGTGTAGAAAAGCTCACAGATCTTCAAAAATGGGTAGCAACACCAACCACAGAAGAAAAGGAAAGGCTACATGGTAAAAAACATAGCAAGTGAGGGCATTTTAAATTTAATTGTTGTTTAATGTCCACAAGAAATTCTGCAATAAATTGCACATTCTGTGACCTGGCTTTTGTTTTAGAAAAATGTAATTATACTGTACATATATTTGATAGAGTATTCACAAAACATTCAATATATGTACAGTAATTGGACCACTGCCAAAGTAATGTGTCTACATGTCTTGTACAAATGAAACTGTTGATCAGATTGCTGAGGTTTTGCAGATTAACAGGGTTACTGAGCTTCCTAAAGTCATGCATCCAGTCAAGAATAGCAAAACTTCCTGAGGGTTCACTGGAAGCTATAATGCAGAATTATGCTAACTATGCTCGCCACCACTCTTTTTCTGCTGAGGAATAATTCACAAACAAAGGAGCGCAAACTCACAAGCTGGGGTAGTGCTGCCAGCAGTGAACAGCAGAAATAGCTGTTGCTCCCCTTTAGCATGCATTTCAATAGCACGCATAGTGATTTGTACAGAGTCACAGTAAATCAAGCTCAGGCTAAGGAAGCAAATTAAAACATCCGGAAAATTGCATTACTTGGAATTCAGCCTATTATTAGTGTAGAGTGACTCTGACAGAAATAATAATTAATTTGCTTACAGGTCAAGCCAGAACATGTTAACCTGGTCAAGCACATTTAATATTCTCTGTGCTGTTTCTGTCAGAGCCAATACATCACATACTTTAAAATAAACGCAAATAATAATATCTGTTATATTATTATGCTCTTTAATGTGATAAAGTGCTAAACAGTGGCATCATATAGCAATGCCTCAGCAGTTAAAGGCTAGTTACAGCGTTAATTAAGAGGTTCAACAGTGGCAACTAGGCTGAGCTGTAATTTGAACTTACAACCTTCCTAGACTATCTGAGTGAGCCATTACTGTACCAAAGTTATTAGCTTTATCTACATTTATATTTGATCCATATACACACACTACTTCTCATTTAAAAATAATGGAATTAAATTGCTTTTGCATTGCAAGAATAGACAACTGTGACAGAAAAAGACAGCATGTTTCTATTTGACTAAAGCACACTGAGCTTATCCATGTGATAACAAATATACTCTATATCTATCAGCAAAGCTCATTACTCATAATACACTACTGTAGTGTACAGATTCCCAAAAAAACAAGCTTATGACATAGCGACAGTTGGAAGAAAGTGAAATAGTGTGTCTTCACAGCTATACATCTTACTTACAAGAGCAATGTGGCACTTCATGCGAATCCATTCATACCTGAATGACGATGTATTCATCCTGAACCACCAGCGAATTGGGTTCGATGTAGCCAGGGAATGGAAATGTCCTGCTGGAGTCAAAACAAGCCTGGGCCCTGCATGTCATATACTGGCATTCTACAGGAAAGTAGAAGATAACACATACAGAAAACAGGTAGTCAAGCATGAGCCTACTAATTCACAGACAGTGCTCAGCTGCATATGTTTTGAAAGGCCATATGGTGGTTTGACAGTCTGATCACTTTCTTTGCTGTTTGGTGTGTTCACGACAGCAAACAAAACAAATCATATCTTGTTAGCAGTGATTTGGAAACAGACATACATTTTATTTTCAAAACATAAAAAGTACATTTTATTTAAACGCTTAAATCTTGATATATTTTCACTAATCAGTTTGAGGTAATGAGGCAGATAATGAATATATTTAGTTCGGATTATAGAACAAGGTTGAAGCAGTTTTCAGTGAAGACAAATGTCTGATTTTGATAAACAGGTGGTCACAGGCATGATCTGGGAGATGTGAAAGGTGGAGTGGATCTTCATGTGCTAGGGCTGATGATCTTGTAGGGCCCAATGTATCTGGGAGCTAGCTTCCTGGGTTTGGCTCACAGGGTAATGTTGTCTGTAGACTTCCAAACTGATTGTCCGGGGAAGTAAGTTAGGCTGGTCATTCAGCGGCGATCTGTGCTGGCAGTGGTCCTTGGGCATCAGGTCTCGAGCCACCTTCCATATGCTTCTGCAGAGGTGTACATGGTCGTAAATGGACCAGGTGGTTAGTTTGACTTCCTGTTCCTGGACTAAAGGCGATTGGATTTCCAAGGAGGCCCCATAAGCGGATACCTTTGTGGCCTGTTCAGGAATTCCTGAAGCATGTTGTTCACCAGGACCTGAAAGATGTCAGACATGTAGATGAGTCCAAACAGCATGACAATATACTCAGTGTCCCATAGGAGTACTGAACACCATTTTCCACTCATCGCCCTCCCAGATGCGCAGCAGATGACATGCACTGCGTAATTTCTCTGGCAAAGTCTTCATCAATTAAGTTGTCCTCTGCTCACGAGTCTTCCAGGGCAGAAAATAAGACAGGTCCCCTGCATAGTTGGAGAATACCTTGAGGAATAATCGACCCATGCAAAAAGCGCCCCGATCGCCACATCATTCAAACCTGCACCTGAAGCTACCAACTCTGCGACGTGGTCAGTGACCGACTGGGAACCCTGTCATAGGTTGAGGAGAAGGTATGTAGGGGTGCAAGAGACCTCCCTAAACTGGCTGAGAAACTTATTTGGACAATAGGTTGGGCAGCCTCCACCCACACTAGTGCTCTGTCCACTAACAAACCTAGTGTATATGCAATATTTGCACATATCTGAGGCAAACATGTTACTTAGAGAAAACTTTGAAAGCACCAATCATGTCTCCCAGAGAAAACCCACCAAGCCTTGGGAGGACATGTAGTTGAGTATTAAAGGCCTTTTGGTCTTACCTTATTTCCATTAGTTCCAGTCACAGGGTAACAAACTTACTCAACTATTTTAAATGGTGTGCTACTCCCTACATCTTAAATGTGAGTACTAACAGTAAATGTTTATATACTATATAATACAAAGGCACAATGAAGGATAAACACTCAGCCACAATGTGGATTATATGGAAATCTAAGTCATTCCCTTACCTGTGTGGGTTCTCCAGCTTCCTCTCACCTTCTAAAAATGCTTCCAAAGTGGCTGCTCTAAACAAATCTGGACAAAATACAAACAGCCATTGATGCTTTTGCTGGTCAGATGTGGTACTGCTGAGTTTATTTGAACTGTGCACCTTTGCATCCCAATACTAGTCTGAAGTAGAACAGTTTGAGCAGTTTCTTACTAATCTTACAGAAATAATTACATCAGGTGGTGATTCTTGCATATGTTTATGTGTAGAACCTAGTATTAAATAGGAATGTCTTCATAACAATTTTTTTTAAGTACTTTGCTGTATGTGTTCTTATATGTGTTTCAGTCTCTGTAATCTCCATATACTGTACAAGTGATGAGAAGGGACCTTTCATTTTTGTATAGTTTTGATTGTATGTATATTTTTTGTATTTGTGTGCATATTTTATATGCAATGCTTTATGAATTATTTAGTATAAGTCCATAGTAAGTACCCTTCAAATGTGTATAATGTTAGTTGTTATTGTTCTTGTTGTACAGGTTACACTCTGGCCTCATTTTTTTTCTGAAAAGGAGCATCCAGTTTCACCCTTACATTTTCATGACACAGATACTCTCACATCAGTGTAATATCTTGTATGCATGCACTGACTAACAGCAGAAGCGGTTGCTATAGAAACTATCGGTGTAAGGCTGTGCTGACAAGTTAAAGTTGTCTTTTCATGATCAGTTCCTCCGTCAGAGCAACTCTGAATTTTTTTTATGCAACAAACAGGACTATTATGCAACTCGGCATCCTTGAAAATGTGTTGATAGCCTGTGAGGATGTGCAAATAACAAAGTGACACGAAGCGGCTTTGACGATCACACTTTCACAGTGCTGTCCTGTTCCCCCGCACAGCAGTGATGCTGTTTCCATGACGACTTGGCCCAATGCTATTTTTCCACTCAGCTCTGATCGCAATAGCGTCCCTCCTTTTTGGCTCTTGAAAAGGCTTTAGCAATCATGACCAGGGTTGTTTTTGAACAGTGGGGGGAGTGATGGCTTGTGACGAGTTCCACTTAAATGGACATCTAAATTAAAAATGAGGAAAAAGGTGAAGTAACACATCCTAGTTAAATTGAACCCTTCCCCCACCTGGCTGAGGAAATGGGTGCCATGTCAAACTGTCAGTGTTAAAGAACAAGGTATCAAGAAAAGAACCAGTTTAAGAAAATAGCAGATCGTTTTAATGATTTAGTAACTACATCACTTGACCTTTATTTTTCAATCCCAACCCTGGGATTAATCCCAGGTCCTCCGGACCTTCTGTTTCCACTAGATGACAATGTTCAATATTCTGCCAACAGATATATTTATATCTTCGATGGCTGACTCTCTGTGTGGATAGACATATGTCTATTTAGTAACAATAAATAAAACTATAAATATAAATAACTAAGTCATATCCCTGTAGGGTAAAATCGTTTATAGGGATTGGAATTGTGACATCAATTCAAACTATGATGACTACATGTTTAAAGCTGACCTGATACAGAAGTACTATATATTGCCAAACCTTTATTTTAATTATGGTTTGTGGTTTGTGTTACGATCAGTGGTGGTGTTTTTAATCAGACCCAGAATGCGGGATAAATATATCCCCACGCCGTATAATAAGAA
>JAVSBV010142523.1:0-16130 GCA_033117975.1 Parotocinclus spilosoma | reverse complement strand
TGACTAATATTGACGTAACCTTAACGTGTATAAATGTAATCTTGTGTGTGTCGCTGAAATAGCCACTGTTGCTGATGTTGCTGTTGCTGAAAAAGAAAGTTCTTATGTTCATTGTTGTTTCAGTTGACAGCTCGCTTATTGGTGCCATGTTTTCTTTCAGTTATCAAAGTTCAGTAGCTTGTTATTGCCATTAAGTACTCATGTTTAACTGCAGATTAATTAGAATTTTTAGAATTGGTATTTGGTATTTGCTTCAGAAATGCTATTTACAAGGTGATTCCATATTTTGTTTCTCAACAGTTAGCCATTCTATAATTCTACTTTCTTCTACTTGATCTGTTAAAATAATAAAATAATTGAATTTGTTTGAGGTTTGCTTCACAAAGTCAGAATGTTCAGTAATTAAACAAAAAATTGTCTGGTGCCATGTCTGTGATCTGTTTGTCTTGAGTGTTGTGATTGCATAGTTTGTGCTGGGGTAGTAAGTAAGGCTGAGGAATAAACATTCTGTTGCAATTTAGTGTATGTAACCAATTATTGTGAGCAAAGCTTGCTGGACTTTAGCTGACTAGGATACACATCATGTATTTGACCTCTTGATCACAACATGAACAATAATTATGTTAGAGCGAAATCCATGACTTAGCACTTTTCCATGAGCACACTGTGGTTCATATCAGTAGTTTCATTTTATTCCATGAGATATAAATGCGACTTTTTTCAAAGGATGCTCTCAACATTTAGAGCTGTTACATAGTAACATGCTAGTAACATATTGCTGTCAGCCTCAGACACAAGTTCTAGCACATGATAGTCTATAGGCCTGCAATGCTAAACATTGTTAACTGGTGATTATCTGGTGGAGTTGCAACATATGTGCTATTTTTGTAGACAAACACATCTCAGCAAAAGTGAGCACTATAAACACACACAGTCATACATATAAACATGATATATAAATAGTAATCTTTGCGGAAAAGACTGATGATGCAATGTTTTGTGTTTATATTCGTTTACCTGTCTTCTGCTGCCAAAATTTTAAATGCAAGGCACAGTAATATTTCAGACTGCTGACATGTGGAAAATGTTGTATAGTGGTGGAGCAGGAGTAACATTATCAGGGTGTTTGCGGTGAAATAACTTTAAAAGTATCCTTCAAATTGTCCCTGTATAAACCCTAGTTTAATTTATTTGAACCACAATACCACAATATAATAACAAACCATTTGTTGAATTAGTCAATTCCAGTGCTAATGTACTCACGGTTACCAAGCTGTAACTGAAAGCATGTCATGCAAAATATAAAACTCTGTGCTTTAATGTACACTGTGCACAAGAATTAGGAAACATTTCATTATGTGATATTTCATTTTGAAGTATCCCCTAATTTTTGTGAGCAGTACTTTGTGTATTGTGAAGATTTACAATGTTTCTCAATGTATGTAACATTTACAGGTATGTACAGTCAATTTGAATTATACGTAGCAATGATGAGTAATGAGTAGTTAATGCAAAACTTGCTACAATAAATGGTGTTCGTAATGGAAAATTGCCTCCACTTAAACTCTGCTTCCTTTTGATCTATAAGTAACCTTCACTTGATTATGTAGGAATGAGTTAGGAAGTTTACCAAAATACATTTGCTCCATGTGCTCTGTGTTGTGAGTTTTAGGTCATCCAAAAAAAGCACTTCATCTGAGCCTACTGTCACACGTTTAGCTCTGACCCCGATCAAGTGTTTACTGGCCTGATGTATTCAGTAGGCCAGTAGAAAATTATGTAAAATCCGTTATTAGTGAAATCTATTAGGCCATTATTGGATACTCCATACTGATACTCACTACTGCTCATTGCTTACCTGGCTACTACAAATAATAGGATTCATGTTGTAGGATGAAAATACATTATGGTTGATCTACTGTAAGAATATGGACTGGTGTGCAGTTCCATAAATATTGAATCATTTTTGTAAGATGGTGAATAAAAGATCATGTAGTGGTACATTCTGGTGCCTAATCCAAAATCGAACTGGCAATATAACCATACACACGCTTGCATTTAGACATGATGTATGGTTAATGACTGACGACAAAAGTAAGAAATGACATCGAAAAAGACTGTAATTTGCTGTCTGTCGTAACAGAAGACATCCTTCTCAAATGATCATTAATTATATACTTTATTCTCACAGACACACACTGACACACCAGACTACGACTTGTCCTTTACTGAAGGTAGAGAGCTATTTAGGACTAACAGTGGAGGCGTCTCTGCCTTTTGCCAGCGAATTACCCCCTCCTCTTTCTGTCTAGGAATTTGTACTAGTATTTGACTCTGTCTTGTTTACTGAAAGTAAGTCAGAGGTGGCGTGCCTTGTGCTATCATAGAGGATTCACCACTAGTTCCATGGTTTTTCTAATTTAATCACATTAAGATTATTGGACATATTATGAAGTTATATAGATAAGTGTTTTGCATACAGTGACTTTAAGTGCTTTTAAATGATACCATGTGCCTGCTAATCCTGCTAAACCCCAATCAAAACTGAATAAACATCATACTTGGTCATAATAAATCAAATTTAGTCCTAGTACAGCGAAGATGCCCAGGTCACATACTTGCATGGGCTGGTTTCCCAGAATACTGTCAGGACAATTTTCCTAGTATTGTAACAGATCAATTTTTATACATACTCGTTCTACAAAGCTGATCAACAAGCTAAGAATATTAATTTATAACTTTCTCACCATATATGAGAATATTAGCTCAAATTACCTTGCAAAATACAGTACTTGTGTGCATGGTTTTATGACTGAGTTAATTCAACTGTAAACAGATGTACTCGACGTTGCATAATTGTTGGTGGACAATATATTGGAGACACTTTGATCACTTTGAATAACATACTGATGGGTTATGTAGCATGCAGTATAGAAGAATGTTGCTATAATGTCTTATTTAATTTTCCACTTTTCCACATAACGATATGGTAGCTGACATGTTTGTCACAAGTCTAATGTTGTAAAGGATCCCAGAACACCTGCACTGTAGCTAATTTTAAATGACAGAGGAAAGTAAAAGGGTGTGAAAGTCCAACCACCCTGTTTAAAGTGTAAAACTTTGACGAGTGAAACGTACAATAAGGCTTTCCATAATTCCATGCTGTTCTGCTGATTTCTGCTGTGTTGTCACAGGCTAATACTTGTTACCATTGGTCTGATGTGAGCTCTTAACTGCTCTCTGTTAAAGTGTTGTGTTTTTTTAAGTTGTACTTTCATTTAATCAGCTAGTCATCTGATTTAGCTGTTATTAAGTTATGTAAGTTAAGCTGTATAGCTAAAGCTCTTCATCTGTTTAAATAAAAGAGCCTTGTGTCTCTAGAACTGAAGGATGAAAATTAAACTGGAATTTAATTTATTAAGGGTTATAGTGTGGGTGAAGTGGTAATGTTTTTATGACCTTGACATACATAAAAAATAACACTACAGATCTGTCTGTGCAAGTTCTCCTAGATGGTAGTGAGGTCAAACGTAAATCAAAATTTGACTTTTGCCTCTTCTCGCTCAGGTTACAGTTCAATAATGTAATGTCAGTCTCCCCCGTGTGTGCAAGGTTTCACAGATATCTATATATCAGTATCTATATTCTCATATTCTCATGTTTGTCTGCTGCTGAAAAAAACACTGAGCTCTCAAAAGTCAAATATCGACTATGCACATTATTTTATGCCTCTGCATCATCATTCTCTTTCTTATTCCACTTGACATTTCATTTCTTATTCCACTTCACTTGTACATATATCAACCATAGGCACATACATGAACATTCATTGCTTAAATGTTTTATTTCAGCCAACAGCTGGAATCAGTTCTCAAGGACCTGAGTTTGAACCACAGGCTGAGCTTGCAACTTTAAAGTCAGATTGTGTGGTTATAGAACCGTTTAATGGTCTGTAGGAGGTTAAGAATAAGGGCTAAATTGTATGATTTGCTTTTGCTTTATTCTGAAGTTACAATTTTCTTAAAATGTGATTAATATAAGAGAAAAATAAGTAACCTGTGTTTCTTAACATAAACTCTGATTTGGCTACTTTATCCTAAGTGCATTTATGTCTCACCTTCATCCAATTCTATTTCTCCTAAACATGCCTGACAAAGTCAAATTAAACATTAGTCTACCATTTAGCTTGAAATGTGTCCTGTGGGGTTATCATATGAACTGCAAATTGCATTGTTACACAACTGAATATGTGTGATATGCAAAACAGACAAATAATACATTTGACTTAGCACCTCGGTAGCAAGCCAAGCCACTGTGTGATTATCTGCTTTGACAAGATTGGGCTTGACTGTGCAGTTACTGAGTTCAACCAGACATTGATCGATTGGAATTTGTTATTGTGTTTATGTTGGCAAAAGGCAAACTGAAATGTAAGTTCAGAGTTCGGAATACGAGTGGGTGGTAGCCCTTCAAATATCTTTCATATGTGTATAACAGCTATACTTGTGATACTGATTGTGTTATCGTGTGCTAAAGTGGATATAAATAGTGTACTAAATAGATTTATTTTGGCCCAAAAAAATATTGTCCACATGTTTGACAGTGGCTTGACACAATGCATTAAAAAGCATAAACACATTTTATTTCTAAGTGTCTATTTGAAGTTTATTATTCATATGCCATTTAAATATAAAGAATAAATTAAAAGAAAAAAATGAACTAAGATAAAATTCCATCTGGATTAATATCAAAGTAGATAAAAAAAACATCTAGGGTTAACATAAAACTCCAAACTATCCTTTTTCCCCAAAAATTGTTTACCTATAAAATGACTGTGCACAGTGGCTGAATCCTGGCCGGGACCAGATGGGGTGCAGAATTTGAGCCATCTTCATCAGGACAAAACTATGCTATGGCAGTGTCATTTATGGAGCTGCCAGAGAAACATACCTGACCACATTGAACACTAGACTGCACCAAGGCATTTGAAAAGCACTGAGGGCATACCAAAAATCTGCTGTCAAGATCTTATACATCGAACCCCATAAATCAGCACTGGAAAACAGACTATTAAAGCTAGCTCTTCAATATGCCTTTGGGCTGAGAGCTATTGTTCGAAACCCAAAACATTCTATCCATTACATCCTGTACTATATGATGCCAAACCTGACCATATACAACCATTTGAACACCTGCTTATCTAATGCCCTGGATATCTGCAACAAAAGAAGCTTCAATGACGAACACACTAGATAAAATATTTTACCAAGACAGAACAAGCAAACTAATTAAATGCATAAATCACCCAACTAAGATGCCACATTTGACAACCTAGTTAAATAAAATTGTAAAATAACCTCTGCAAAACCTGACATTTCCTGCCATGAAAGGCCTGAGGTATACATTCATTTTAGCTGCAATTGAGTAAAAGCCATCTTTAATGAAAACTAGTAAATTAATTTGAGTGGCAAGTACACAAATCTTATACTATTCCACACTGATGTTAACAAAATTATCTACTGTGTACAGAAAACAACCCTAACTAACCTTAGTCCACCTCTGCAGTGATTCAGGTTAAATGAAATACCTGAATATTTTATGGTTGCACAAGAATACCACGTAAAACACGTTGATGGTGTAAAATGACATGGTGTGAAGTTAAGAAAATTATGGCATTCTAATCTGTGGGCTAGTGAGTCAGCTGAGTTTCAGCTGTGTTACGGCAAATAGTTGATGGGAGACCTAATTACACATGTGACCTGTCTCTTACGCACATGCTTAATATAAAGGATTTTTACATAACTCAAGACTGGCACAATACACAACTTGGCCATTTGCAGTACTTGTCGGAAGGGTTTTCCTGGGCTGCAGAGCCAGTGCACAGTAACCAACTTAGTTTTAAAATACAGCTTTAAGTATTTCTTAAAACTGTATTTTGTGCCTATTAATATACTTCTGTGGAAATATAGTATGACATACACTTACTAGCCGCTGGTACCATTAGGTACACCTTCCTAGTACTGGGTTGGACCTGCAGTCAGTACGCCTTCAGTTGTTTAAGCAAAATTCTGTTGCTACCTTCCTAATGTTGTAACAGAAATCCTCGTTCGTTCCAACCATCCTACTTTGAAATCAAAGTCACTTAAATCACACCCCACATTCACCTCCCAACTCTCAAACCCTAACCACCATGCTGGGTTTAAACTTCAGCAGATCATCTTGCCTATGTGTAATTTGGTAAATACATGAGTTGATATTACGATTAGTAATTAGTTGATTAGATATTGGTATTAACATGCAGTAAAACAGATGTACCTAATAATGTGGCTGGTGAGTGTATTGCACAGCTATACAATCATATGTCTAAAACATGGGCATTTTTTTTCCACTTTTACTTCTACAGGGACATCCTGGAAAGATTTATCAATAGATTTGAAATGTGTGGGTAGTTATGAAAGTGTCATATTGGGTCACAGGTGTTTAGCACAACCCAGTCTACTGCCATTGTTTGTCTATGGAGATGTCCATGCTTCATATATGCTTCATATTAACTTGCATGCACATATATATATATATGCCTTATATAGCCTTTTATAGTAGATCAGAAGGCTTAGTAGGGATTGCTGCAGAATCGGGGGTAAGCCCCCGGCTGGCCTCCCTCTCTTGATCATAGCCACTTGTGTCTGCATGTGACACCTGACCCAGCCAGAAAGCATGACCAGGACCTTTACACAAGCTACTGCTGTGTATATATGTATATTTGACTGCCTTGTCACCATGCAATACTGTGCTCTATAATTATATTATCTAGTGGACATGGATAGATTTTAAAAGAGAATGCTGCCATTGATGTTCATGTGTTTAATAAACTTTACAAAAAAGTACTCTATGTGCACATTTCTATTTAGATTCCCCTTCTTAAAAAATTCAGAGTGGGTATGTGGATTTTTACTCTCCTGTTTTCCTCCTTAAGTCAAATCCATGGGTTTCATGGACAGTGGAAAAGCTGGTTGGCTAGACTAAGCAAATAGCCAAATATATTTTTTCATTCACAATTAATTACTCTTTGATTAAGTCCTTATACCTTAAGTTTTTAGTTAATACTATGATAAACTGAATAAACCATGCTATTTTTAGACTTTGTCTTATTCTAGCCAATCCCCTAATATTTGTGAGTAGTATATTACCATGCTTTTGGTTTTTTTTTTTGTTATTTAAAGTTGCAGCAGCATCAACGTCTATTCACAACTGGAGTAAGGTTACAGTTATACTAATTAGACACATTCATACTGAGCAATTTAGACCAAACAATTAAACTAATCAATAGTACCCACACTGAACCCACAATCTTTGGAGCTTCGAGGCAACCGTGGTAACAACTTGCGCTACCTTGCTGTCCAAAATATTACCTGGTAATAAAGCATATTTTATGCATAAGCAAATTCGATACAAATCTGCTGGAGCTATCCTGAGTTGTTTTGATGCTGACCTCTTGACACCACTTCAAGATAAAATTCCTGATAAAGTTAATCTGGGCCAAAGCTTTTGGATACTATGATAAATCTGAATGAACAGATGCACTGAGCGAGGGCTTTTGTTGACCAAGATTGGGTCAGAGAGCAGCAGCATTTGCCAGTCTGTGACCAGAGTGCCAGAGATGGTTGTATAATAGGATAGTCAAATGCATAAAGATTTTTTTTTCAGAAATTAATTAATGTTTTGAGGTAGGAGAACACATTTAAAGGTAAAAATGTATTAAATAAACAATCTCTAGAAGCTGTTTGAATAGGTGAAAATGTATTTTTGTGCTTCAAAATGCAAAGATTTATATTAGTGATACTCCAATGTACCACTGCGTGCTTGTGTGACAAGTAGACAGTCTCGCTTTGAATTCCAGTTAAGAATGAAGGAGATTAGTGACTCATGCACTTTACACAGGGGGAATTTGGTCTGTCTAGAAGAGTGTGAACAGTGTTATAAAGCTAAACACTAGGATTTTCCACTGTGTTCCTGCAATTGTGCAAACACACATTGCTGTTAGACATTATTCAGGAATTCTGGGTCACACATAATCCTGTCTCTTGTCCTCCTCATTGTTCTCTTATGTGCCTTTACTCTGTGATTATTACACTATGCCAGTCTTTATCTCTTAATCCTTGTTCTTAGCTAGACAGTCCTGGACGTTACGTAAGACTGACCCTGAGCCCCTCATCGACACCCATACTGTATCATACGCACACGGGCATTGAAGGCAAAGTCTGAAGGAATTTATCCTTCATGTGTGAGCATTAGTATATTAAAGAATTCTTTTGCGCAGGTGTACTTGTCCACAACATATTTAGGTAATGTGCAGAAACTTCTTAAAAACCTGCAGCCTGAATCATTATCACACGCAAACTGCGTCAGCTCGAACATTCACACTGACGCAAGACCAGCATGTTGCAGTGTCATCCCAGTCACACACACACTCCCTTGGTAATACTTCCCACCACATACATTCACAAATGTGTTCTGCCTAACCTCATTGTCACTACTGACGTACATTGAGGAAATTAAGTATTTGATACACGGCGATTTTTGCAAGTTTTCCCACCTACAAAGTCAGTCATTTATTTGTATAGTGCTTTTTATAATGGTGAAGTCTCAAAGCAAATAATATTATGTTATATAAAATAAATATTACATTATATTATTATAATATAAAAATAATAATAATAAGAAGAATTATTATAATATAATAATAATAATAATAATAATAATAATAAGTATTATGATTATTATTATTATTATTATTATTATTATTATGTAAAACAATATTATATTATCTTAAAAGGCCAATACCAAATACCAAAAAATTTGATATATGAAGATTTCAGTAATTTTCAAGGCCAAAATCCTGTCTAAAGACACCAGTGACAAAATTGTAGACCTGTACAAGGCTGGTATGGGCTACTGGGCACTAGGCAACCAGCTTGGTGAGAAGGCAACAACTGTTGGTGCAATTTATTAGAAAATGGAAGAAATGCAAGATGTCATACTAATTAATGTATATGGCTTAAATGTATAGTAATCATATACCTAAGAAAAGCAGATAAAAAGGCAAGGAATTCAATTCAAATTCATATTTATTTATATAGCGCTTTTTACAATGGGGCACTGTCTCACAGCAACTTTACAATATTATATAATCTTAAAAGGCCAATCCCAAATTAAACAAGCCTAGGGCGGCAGTGGAAAGGAAAAACTCCCTGAAAGTAGTACGAAGAAACCTTGGGAGGACCAAGACTCAACAGCGGACCCATTCTCCGTGGGTGGCCTAGTAATTAAATAATAAAATTTAAATTAGTAATAAAATAAATAAACTAAATTCTAAAACAAAATAGATTATAAATTAAGTCCTCAGTGGGAAATCCTTGGAAGCACATTATGTCCTAATGTTCAAACGATGGAGGGAGAGACTCTGGTGGGACTGGGTTATGTGATGCTGAGCTGGAAGAACATCTAAGTGTGCTGTGCTGGAACTGGTACCGGAACATCAGCTCTGTTCAGCTTCCTCCAGGAATGTGCTCCTAGATTCAGACTATCCACTATGGCTGGCAGACCTTTTAGTGTTGCTGCCCTTACCATTTGGAACTTGCTATTCTGCAACTTCAAAGCAGCAAGTAACACAACCACATGGAATTTTAACTAAAACTGAAACACAAGAATAATTTTTGTGTTCTTTGTGCAGTACAGATAAATGTGGCTTGAACAAACACACTTCACTGAACATAATTTACTGCAGGGTGTTTGTCTTTTACATGTGTGAGTAGCCTTAATTTTGAGTGATTGGAGTAATGTGTGTGAGCCAGTGAGAGATTAAAAGAGTGTGCCATGATTAAATTTAGACTGGAAGTTAAAACAGACCCCATATTTACCTCCAGACCTCTGACGCCAAGGGTGTCTGTGAAAACGTGTGTGCGCACACACGTGAAGGGGCTTTAAGTTGTGTTTCTATATTTTTATTAGTAATATTACTATAATATAATAATTAATGCTGGACAGTACACAAATAGAAATAACCCATAATGGAAAGTGGTGCGCGCGCGTGTGTGTGTGTGTGTGTGAACTTAAGCACTGACTCATGATAGTGAGACTCATGAGAATCTCGCCTTTGGCTGCACCTCTCTGATCTCTGATGCACCAGTTCAGGATTGTGGATATATTGGGAGTGAAACATAACGTGCTCCTATCTGCTGGCTTCAAACTAGGGTGGACGAAATTCAACTCCCAGCCAGTTCTCTCAAAATATTTTTGTCACGTTCATGAACACCTCTTAATATGATTGGTGGGGAAACATAACTTTGCTAAATGTGCACTCGGGTCTGATCTCTGTGAGACGGATATGTCAGGTTTGAGTCTAGAATGTCATCAAATAAAACTCAAGAGCAGTTCCAAAATGAGAGAGGTATGAACCCACTCTATGATTACAGTCATATGGGTTCTTGGAATCAACAACTAATATACAGAACAGGCAGGTTGTGTGAGTTCGTTCTGTTGCACGTTATTTTTATTAGACCGTGCACTGAAATAATTACAGATTGAGAGAAGAGTAACTGTGGATTTTTTTTTTCAAATAAATTTTACTATTATGCGATTGTTTTTAATTTTGTTTATTAGAATACTTTAGTGTTATTGGAACATTGTGTATAAGGTTCTCTAGATAGCCAGTAGTCTCTGAAGAGGTTTTGAGATCAAAAATTAGGGGACATTTTTTAATGAATTTTAAACTATTAAAAAAAGAATTGGATTCCATTTCATTAGGCAAGCAATTTTCATTAAAAAAAAACGAAAAGTCAAAGAATGTTGTTCAATTATGCAAGTGGGATGCAAACTCGTTTATCGTGATTGAGTAGCAAATTAAATATTCATGGGGGAACAGAAACATCTGAACGAGAGTGTCACACATCGACTATTCAGTAGGATGTATGGTCACACAATACTACCAAAACTCACTGAGTGATGGGACTGCAAAACACACTGACAGTGATGGGGCATGGACAGGATCAGATTGTCCAACAGTTCTTGGTGGATCCTTCTTCATATTCATTTCCCATAATTTTTGTGAGCACTGTAGTTTACTGGTATCCCTTCCCTTCTGTTTAATGCCTAAAGAAAGTCAGTGTCATTTGACCTCACAATTAACAAGTTCAACAAGAGTTAAGTTTTAAGAATTTAGTGCAGGTGTAAATGATCTGGAAGAAATAATGATTTGGTAATCTTCTGCCTAATCCACTCGGGGTTGCATGCATGTCTTTTGGACTGTGGGAGGAAACCGAAGTACCCAGAGTAAACCCATGCAGACTCCACAAAGAAAGGACCCAGGTTGCCGCACCCTGAGACTGAACCCAGGACCTTCTTGCTGTGAGACGGCGGTGCTACCCACCGAACCGTCCCAATTTACACATATTTTACAAAAACACAAAGACCTACAAGCATTTTCAGGCCTAAGGTTTTATAAACAGGCTTTATTGCAGCTGGCCCATTTCACAGAAAAAGAGAAACACTGTTCCAGAGTACATACTGTCTCTGTGGAATACATTCTGTTTTTCTTTTACTGCCAGGTTCTTTTAGCTTCTCCAGTGTCTCATAACTTACACCCATGATCACAGCTATGGTTTTGTCTTTATGAAGGTAAAGTGCATGTTGTAATCTAACGCATTGCGCATTTGTAGTGTATTTGCATTAATATTATTATTTGCTGGATAGTCTTAACATGGTCAAATGAGATACATCTAACCAACAAGTACTTGGCACTTTTCTGTCAATTTGTAGGTTTGCTTTTTTTTCTATCACAAAATAATTTAGTGAGGGTTCACGTGTCACGGCACTTTGAATTTGCTTACTGACTGAGACAATTACAGTTTCACATAGAGCCACATTTTCTTTAACCGGATTGAGTAAGAAATCTTACTGACAAAGTATGAAAGCACAGTGAATTTTTACACACCGTACACACATGTTGAATACAAATGGTTTATGTTTACCTAAAAAGAAAGACTAAGTGTGCTGGCAGATATAAACAATGCAAGACAAAGAAACTTAGTTAACTGTTATACAAATTAACAGGCAATTAGTGCAAATGTGATTTCAGTACTACTGACTTAGTATAATTCTGTATTTAGTAATTCTGGTAATACTGTAGCTTTTTAAAACATGACATATTTTTTTTATATATTCTGTAGAAATATATTTTCTGGTGTGACTGAAATTCCCATCATGGATATGTCCAGGGGTTAAGATGCAAGATGAAGGGTTGAAAAGGCATTTTTGGGATGATTGGATTCGACATCTATTTTGTTATTTACATTTTATTTTTTACTTTACTATTAATATATCTTAACCATTTCAATTAACATCTATTATCCCACAATTGAAAATCAATCAGTCAACATTCATATATAAAGTATGTTAGTGGATAGAAAATATATCTGTTAACCCTGTACAGCTATTTGCAACCTTAAAAGCACATATTATAAGTACACATATGCAACACAATTAGCATGTCTTAATATTGAATGGCAAGCATTAATAGTTCAGTAAGGGCACGCAAGTTTTATTAGCCAGTTGCAAGTCTTATATCATAGGACATTTTCATTTTTAAGCTTATATCATATGGCATCACTTTTAAGCTTAAGCTAAATGCTTAACATAAAATATTGTGAAAATTGTAATATTTTAGCACAATTATCCTGGCTAGGTCTAGCTACCTAATATCAGTAATTATCTACTGTAATTACTAAAGCATTAACTGTTTGATGTTTAGTAGTTTGCAAGGTTTTAAACTATACGATTCGAACAATACATTATGTTGTGTAACACCTGAGTTTACTAGCATGCTCATATATTTTGGCTAATTTATTAACTAAAATCAATGGCCAGCAAACAGACTTTAGTGGTACTCTCCAAATCTCGAAGGCCATTGTGTGATAGAAGAAGACCTATTATGGAAAAGGGATAATGAGTCGACTGTGGGGGAAATGGCATTCATTCTTTTTTTCTCTCAATGTAATTTCATCCAGGTGCAAGTAGCATGTGCCAGAAAGATTTCCACGTGCTTCTCTTGGGTTGTGAGTAGAGCGGCATAAATATACACATGCATACGTCAGTGAAAGAGCTATAAGTGTGACTTTGGCAGAAGGGAAGGTGGCGGACTCTGTGGAAAGTCTCATGTAACAGACACTATGGAAATGACCTTTGTCATGGTCAGAGGAAAAAGATTTTGTTTGAATTGTAGAACAGTGCTTTTTTTGCCAGCTCAAGATGTCCTGTGGGTGTGGTTTTCTCTTTGTTTTTTTATTAGCACAATGCCTGTTCTGAGGTTAATTAACAATGAAAATGATTTTTTTTCACCATTGCTTTTTCATCTCCTTAAACATTGCAGGTGAGATACATTGGTGTGATTTAATGGATACTCGGTCCTAATGAGTGTAACAGCAATACAGAATTTCTCTGAATTGGAGGATGATGTCCACACATCTTTGGGCATGGTTTAGTAGTTCTTTCAATCTTCATGCGTTTACAATATCTCATCTGAGATCTGCTCATATATAATGTGGTCGGGCATGATTCACATAAGCAAATGGTTTTGGAAAGGATTGTGAATCTTTTTATAGTGAATAGAGCAGTGGCTTTACACCAAGGACCACTCTGAAAACACAAATTAACTTAACATGTAGGTCTTTGGAATGTGGGAGGAAGCCGGAGTATCCAGAGATAACCCACACATGCACAGGGAGGCCATGCAGACTCCACACAGGTGGCTTTTAATCAGGATTCTCTGAGCTGTGAACTGGTTAACCCCAGCACCACTTTACTGTCCTTTGTATTTACAGAAAACACAAATGATATAGTGTGTATATTTTAACATCAAGTAATGCTATGTACTTGATGATGCCTTTCATGATGGCTTTTCTTATTTTCTTTGTCTTCATGGCTTAATAAGTAAAGCGAGACTAGAGTTCTAAGATCCAGTGTAATAGCCCAGTATAATACAAATAAAAAGCCTTCCTGTGTATATTCAGAAATGTCTCTGACTTTCATTTGCATGTGAAAAGATCTATGGTGAATATCAGAAATTCATCATCATTCGAGGCATCAGCTTCATATAAAATCGCTGAGCTGTGCATCTAAGCGTTCATCAGAGTAAGGTAAAACACAGTAGGCAATTCTGCCTGTAATTTTCTCAGGGAGGAGGGACAAAAGTACAAACATGGCAGATCTGGACAGAAATAAAATCACAGCGTAGCTTCAGTATAAGAGGAAATTACCCCAGGACCTATAATTTTTGTCCCATCCAGGTGGGGCTTATGTTGCATTTTCCTAAGGTAGCAATTTGAGTAAAAATATAATCTTTTATTAAATCTTTGGAATCCCCAAGTTTGTGCATAATCTGATAATCCACATTATCCCAACATGATCCACAATATCATAAATATTATTAATAATGTTAACATTATATTAATAATGTGACATTACTGAATGCTTCATTTTTCTCATTGTGTGCCTCAGAAGTGGCAGATGTGGTTTAGGTTAGATGACTGTGGAAGCCAGTAATAGTCAGCATTTTTTAATATTCAAGTAATTCAGGTTTTGAGTTGTGTTTTTGGGTAATTACATTTGTAATGAAAAACCTTATTCAGTTTAATGAAAATGCAACATTTAATATACACTCACCAGCTACTTCATTAAGTACCCATTACTAGTACAGGATTGGACCCCCTTTTGCCTTTAGCCTGTATGTATGTGTGTGTATATATATGTGTGTGTGTGTGTGTGTGTGTGTGTGTATATATATATATATATATATATATAAATTGACATATTGCATATTTGTTGACTTCATCTTTGGCAAAAAAATAATTAGGTCAGCCTTTTTTTCAAATGTAGACCAGTGTAATAAATGTATAGATACAAAAATATATTTTCTGGTTTCATCTTTATGAAATGTTATGTATTTACATATCACACAATGCTTGGAAAACCACAGACATACTCTGACCAGATGTCACTGTATGTCAAAAACGTAAATGTCCTGGAAGACGATTTCTCTGAATGCGTGGGAACAACTTCTTCAGATTTGTGATCTGTTTGTTATTGTCCAACACCAGCATATGATTTGGATCTGCATGTTTTATGTAAACAGATAATAGAGAGATGTTATATAATCTGAGCCACCCATGCTAGTGTGAGAAAAAAAAGGTGTAACTATAAACAAGAACAAGATGAGTTATTTTGCTTGGATCTGTGTGAATATTTATTGCACACATCTCAGTGGGGGGATTTTTGACAAATTACCGTTTATTTTTTCAGCAATACTAAATCTGTCTATGCATGACACTTTTTCCCACTCAATATACTAGTTGATTTAGGTGATTATATGTTTGTATGCATAATAATATCAGCTTTATCAGCTTTTCAGAGTGTTATGGACCTGACTATTCCTATGATAGAAATACATGGCAGCTGGATGAAATAGATTATACTAAACAGTATTTACATTTTTAAGATTTAAATTAAATTACATAAAATATTTTTTAAACACTTAAGGCTTGCTTCATAAAATTCATTTAGTGGCCTATTATGAATCTATGGCCTATAATCTTTTTCAGAAAATGTGAACAGGCAAGAACATTATAAAAAGGTCTCTATCATAATCTTAGTAACTAACTGTCGTATCACTAGACGGTTGTATGTCAGAACATTAACTTAAATTGTATGCTGAGGTGCTTGTACATCAGATGTTAAAAATGCACCAATTGCCGTGCATTTATTTATTCGGCTCAGTCCCTTACATGCCTGTACATGAGTTAACATGAGAATAATTCCTAAATATGAATTAATCATTTATTGCCTTATTATTGACCTATTTAGTGCTACTTACTGTTGGGTTTTGGAATTTTTCAGTTGGAATCCAAATATTCCATATGTTACAAGTGTGCTGGGTTACAATCTGTAATCATAAACCAAATGAAACCAACATAACTTACAGTGCATCCGGAAAGTATTCACAGGGCTTTACTTTTTCCACATTTTGTTACATTACAGCCTTATTCCAAATTGTATTAAATTAATCTTTTTCCTCAAAATTC
>JAVSBV010142506.1:0-16131 GCA_033117975.1 Parotocinclus spilosoma | reverse complement strand
CAACATGAGCTCAGACAAACAGCAAAGGGGGGGGGGGGGTGGAGTCAGAGAGGCTGGGTACAGGCTGTTCACACATACCATAATAACCAGTCCCAAACTAGACTAGTTTCTCACACATGCCATCAAACTCATTAGTTTTACTGAAGGGCAGGTACTTATTTGACACGCCCTATATGGGGTGGCACGATGGCTCGGTGGGTATCCCAGGGTGGAGCGGCCTGGGTCCTTTATGTGTGGGAGTCTGCATGTTCTCCCCGTGTCCACATGTCTTACTCCAGGTACTCTGGTTTCCTCCCACAGTCCAAAGACATGGGTATTAGGTCCATTGGTATCTTTAAAGTGGCCCTTAACATGTGACCGTGTGTTTTCCCTACGATGGATTGGCACCCCGTTTAGGTTTGTTTCTGCCCTTGTGCCCAGTGTTGCCAGATGGGCATCGCCTGGACCGCGACTCCATGTGGGTTGAGCGGTTTTTTTCTACCTGTTTCCTCTCTAAAGAGTGGTTTCTTTGCTGCTACCCTTCCAAAAAGCATTTCTGACCAAGCGCCTTCAGACTGTAAAAGGCTCAACTTTGCATCCCGATGAAGGTGCCAGATTGTTCAAGTGTAAGAAAAGGTCACATCAAATACCTGCCACTGTTGCAACCATGTTATCCAACATACAAACTACCATCATGTACAGCACAAAGTAGATGCCCTTATCCAGAGTATTGATACTTTGTTACATAATACTTATGAAAAGCAACCATCTATCATAGACCATGGGCTTCAGTGAAAAGCATAACGGTACTCACTTATTATCTTTAGTAAGCCTTTAAAATCAGTATAGAACATTTCCTGAAAGATAAAACTGTTCAGGATCAATACCACAATAAGATGGACACCAACAGGATGGTTGCTTTATTGAAAATGTTGCGTTGTTAAGTTATCCTTGTATTCAAACAGGGCTTGGCATGACTGAATGCTTGAAGGCAATCCACCACAAGACTAGAACAGTGGTATAAAGTACCCACTTTTTACCAGAAAGGAACATAAATGGCATCAAATCAAATTTGATTATCCAAAATTGCACTGAGAGCAAGGCGTTCCACAAATGGAAAATAATAGGTCCGATGTCATTGAAGCTCAGATACTATCAGCTATTTTTGATCAAAGATAAGGATAAAAGAGTTTTGGAAAAAAACTAAATTGGGACCATGCTTTCATGCTTGGCTAATACTAAGTAATAGACTCGCTGGACGTTTTATTAGGACACCTACACATTCATGCAATTATCGAATCAGCCAATCGTGTGGCAGCGCTGCAGTGTGTAAAATCATGCAGATCCAGGCCGGCAGCTTTGGGTAATCAAGCATCAGAATATGGAAAAAAAAAATGATTTCGGTGAGTTTGACCATGCAGTCTCACACTGGGAAAAAGAGGCTTTGCTAACCCAAAATAACCTTTCTGAACAATTGTGACGAGAAGAAAAGCCTCTGAAAGCACAACACGTTGAACTTAGAGGCAGATAGGTTACAGCAGTAGATCAGGTTCAACTTCTGTTAGCCTGGAATGGAGGTCTGAGGTCACAATGGGCACAATTTCACCAAAACTGGACATTTGAAGACTGGGAAGATTCCTATTTAGTAGAAAGACCTGATGGATTTTGACCGCACAGTTGGTTGGGTCAGAATTTGGTCCATGGAGCATGGACCCGTCTTGTGTCAAACGTCCAAGCTGTTGGGGGTAACGCAAAGGTCTGTGGGAGGTTTTTGGCACACTTCATCACATAAATGCAGTAGTCTATTAGAGCACAGTCGAATCCGGTTAAAGGGGCCAAATCCTAAAGTTCCGAAACAAATCCTATTATATATGTGTATTATTATATATGTTATACGCTTATTTGGACCAAAATTCCACTTAATCGGACCAAAGACCGTGAGAGCGAATAAGACATATGTAATATCCGTGGTTACCAAAGAAAGAGCCTACCGCGAGTTTAGACTTGCTTTTAGTAAAACAATAACAACTTCCACAGAGCCACAGTATACATACAGAACAACTCCGTCTCTGGCATCACTACCCGAAAACTCCCGAGTTTCTCCCCAGCCCTCTACTGCCACCTACAGGTCTTTGCCAAACATTTCCATTTGCTACAAAAAGGTAGCCACAAGTCGCCAATTAGCCACAGCAAAAGCGTTTTATTTTACAGTATTATGCTTCGCATGCTGAGTACCTATACATTGTGTTGTAGATCGTTCGTTTCGAAAAACTTGGTTGCAAATTTATTTTTCAATAAACAAAGTTCATAAGCAACAGTAGTTCTTGTTTGTACATTTGCTATTCGTGTAAATCACACAAAAAAGGTTTAAGAAACATTTAATATGTTACTTAGCACGTCCCGTCTTGTAACATAGGGCATGTTCGTTTAATCGGACCAACAGGTTATTAGGACCAAAACGATGTCCCGATGTGGTCCCATTAACCGGAATCTACTGTATATGGTATGGTGTACGGCTCACAAAAAATATGAGATACTTCAAAATGAAATAATAATTAAATATCCCCTCATTTGTGTGTATGTATCCAAGATCCATTGTCTGCTGAAACAACAAAACCGCCATGTGTTGGAGAAATCTGTGCAGGGATCTCATAAAGTACACTATTTTATGGTGTTTGAGTATTCTGAACACTCCGTCCTTCTGCTCAACAGTCTTACTGGAACATTGCAGGCTGAATTAGACTCCTGAACTGCAATCCTGTCATGTGTTAAACCTCTTATGGTACTGAGAAATTCTGGCAGAATAAAAAAGTCCACCTGTAAACGTTTTCATGGCGCTGTACATTCTGCAGACTTCATGATCTGCTAAATATGAAAACGGCACAATTGGGTGTGTGAATCCAAATGTGCACATTTGTATCTTTCATTGCAGTAGGCCATATTGATGGGATTGTAGTTCTTATGCGATTTCACGTTCGCATTTCATTCTATCACATTCACACATTCCTTAGATCCCAGAAGCGCTGGCAGGATTGTTTTTGGCAGCCAGCACTAGTCTGAAGCTTTTGTTATGCAAAGATGATGGAAATATTCCTTCACTGGATCACGGCTTGTGTTCTGACACATCATATCTGCCACATCATAAGGGAATGGGATATAATTCTGTCCTCCTTCTGTCTGAGGTTAATGGAAAATGGAAACCTAAACTGTATTTGGACCAGGGCAGGTCTGTGGAGGACAGGGTAGTTTAAATCAAATAAAGTGTGTTGCTGCTGTTTAACATGCATTATAGCTATATTTCCCTTTGCCCATTTGTAGTTTGTGGCCTTTTAAGATAAAAGGGGAAAGTGTTCCATCAAGGCGTTTCCTAAAGAAGACTGTAGTGAAAAACAAACAGACCAGCAGCTCTATTTGGAAAGAGACACAAACCATTTTGAGATTGTGCCCAAAATGTCCTTTATTATGGATATACCCAACATATTTGGCAATATAATTTATGACATTTTGATGATAAAATCACAACCAGGATGTCTTTGTAAATGCAGCAAAACACACTGGCTGTATGGAAGCAGAAATCAAACAAACAAAAGTTGGGCAACAAAACCTGTGGGAAAATAGTGTTTGTTATTCGTCCAAATCTTTCATTTTGTTTAAAATTTATTTTACGGTGCATCCCTATAACTATAACATTTATATAACATCCCTATAACATTTCAGTCAAATCTCGTTTCTGACATTTTTACTACATAGTACCATACTTGATCATGTCCTTAGGTTTTATCAATAATTTAAACTAGCTTAATATTCATCACACTATTCTCACTTTTCCATTAGCTACACAGACTGTATGTACCTCAGTACCTCAGTACTGGACTCTATGCACTCCATCTGTCCTGTATTCTTTTTTTAATGTTCATCTGTAGAGGTAAATACACATTGATGTACCGTATGTTGTTATATATATTCACATGCCACTTTTTTAGTTACACCTTTCTAGTCCTGGATTGGACCCCCTTTTGCCCTTAATTCTGCTTAGCATAGATTCAACAAGGTGCTGGAAACATTCCTCAGACAATTTGGTCCATAGTAGAGGCTTTTGGACTAATTTGGGAGGAACTACCCCTGTGGAGCTCTCCCTTTAACTACGTTTCATAGGGCTTTCTTTGGTCTGCATTTGCACCGCTCATAGGAACACCGTGTGAAGTTTATACAATGGTAAATTGTTGTTGCATGTAAGCCTGAATTTTACTTCCGTGGTTCATACGGATAATGGTGTACACTTAACCATGTCGGTTAAGCTCTACAATGCATTTGTGTCTGGACCCATTATTATACACATGCTTTACAACATGGGGACCAGTCGCTATATTCTTATGTCATTCAGGCTTCCTATGCACTGTGAAAAGTACCTATTTTGAAGTAGGAGCTAAAAACTCCCTATACACAATGTACATACAATGTCCTAAGAACAAAAACTACAATTTCCCTCCGTTCATGCAGGGTGAACATGGAACACTATGAAAAACTTCCTTCTGTGTGAGTCAGGCATTTTTTACACAGTGTGGATGTACAGCCAACAAATCTGCAGCCAAAGAGAATTCCCTATTCCATCCCAATCCAAGGGTGCTGATTTGATTTGTAGTTTGTTAGCACTTCTGTTTTGTTGTATCCATTACCGACTCGTGATTGGGATACTTTCCAACCAGTTGTCCAACCTGAATGTATTAAAAGCTGAGGAGGAGAAATATATACTGTATATATAAAACACTACACGAACACTTAAAACACAACCGTGAACCAAGCATGGCTTTCAACCACGGCTGTTCCTCACTGCATTTCCCTGTGCTCATCACTAACACCATGTGATTTCGCCAAGTTCTCTTATTTAGCACACTACAGTTGAGCAAAATTGTTAACATAGTTTCTTTATAATGAAGTATTGAATAGATGAAATGTAAAAATTGTTGAGTAATGTATTAAAAGTGAAAATCAAAAATAATAGTTGTGTGACCACAGCTTTTCCTTACTACATTTCCTCACTACTAAGTTTTTAGCAGAAGAGTGCAGGAGAGTATCATACTGCGTATCACTTGACCAGGAAAACACTACAATTCAGTTTCTGATTAATGTATATGTATGTGTATTATTGGACTCCCATTATAAAACGGAAACTACCTGTACTAGATTTCAATTTATGATGACATAAGCATTCCTGGTACTTATAACAAAATAATTGTATTCTATTTAGTAACAGACCTATTAATGCATTTTAGGATAGCATTTTAGTATTTAGTTTGGGATGCTTCCTCTTAGTTTTTACAAGTATTTTCTTAGACATAATTTTAAAGGTAACAATTTGATCTGGGGTTAGAATGCTATAACTCAAATTATTTCAAAACCAAGCCAGCAGGAGAATCAGCTAAAGATTCACTGTACCTGTTAAAGGTGAATTCACAGGGCAGTCAGGATCCCATCACTGGATAGTGGATATCAGCATTTACAAAAATGCATGATGTCTCACAAATATATACACGAAAGAACATTTTTAGATTTACCTAGATCGTTTTTCAGAGCGAATACCTGTGCAATACTAAAGCACTCTTTTTTCATCTGTGGAGGCAAATTCATATCAGGTTTCGGTGCTTTGGTGCTTCATAGATTATCTGGTTTAGTCATGCTTGAATGCTCTAGTGCAGTTTGTGTGTGACATAATGCTGCTAATCTGCAGTGGAAATGGAAAAAGTGAATATTCCTAGACAGAATAGCGCCGCAAAATGTTGAGGGAAGCGTAGTACTCGTCCTCCACAGCCAACAGTGAACTTGCACATACTGAGCTGTCCAGTCCTTAGAATCTTATGATTTGGGAAATTCAGAATCATTCTAAGCAGGAGGGTAAAATGAAACAGATACTGGTATCTCACTATCCTAATGACTAAACACTTATGTCATAAATGCTTATGAAAAAGTGGCCTTAATCACCGGAACAGTTTGAAATTAATTACTGCCTGAAACGCTAACTGCGGAGCACTTCAGCCCAAATCAGGCTTAATTGTTCTGAATAATTAAACAAGATCATAGCAAATGTGCCAGTTACAATTTACGAAGTACCGCATGAAAAATACTTATTTTTAACAAAAGCTAAAAGCATTTGTATTAATTTCCCCATCAGGCATTACAGTAATGATCAGTATCAATGTCCTTAATCAAAAGGACTCTTTCTGAAGTACTATGCGTTCCCTTTAGACACATCTAAAATCCATGGCCATTTCAGGCATTTAATTTCTGACCTCTTGTTCAGTAACGTCAATAGATTGATGTTCAGCTCCGTTGGCTGCCGCTGTGGAAGTGCCAGAATTAGACAGCTTCACCTTGGTTTATAAGGGTGCATGCTATGAGTATTTGAATCGTTTATTAACTTGCTTACCTACTTACTGCCTGCAGTTTTATATTGTTATATTCACTCACAGGACACGTTATTAGGTACACCCTATTAATACCGGATTGGACCCCCTCCAGAACTGCATTAATGCTTTATGGCATAGATTCAACAAGGTGCTGGAAGCATTCCTTAGAGATTTTGGTCCATATTGGCATGATAGTGTCATGCTGTAAATGTGTCGCCTGCACATTCACGATGCGACTCTCTAGTTCCACCTCATTCCAAAAAAATTCAAAAAGAAATCGAAACTCATCAAACCAGACCAATTGTAGCCTGCTGCTTAGCCGACAGGAGTGCCGTCCGGTGTGGTCTTCTGCTGCTGTAGCCCATCTGCTTCAAGGTTTGATGTGTTTAGAGATGCTCTTCGCCATATCTCAGTAACAATTATTTTTGTACTGATGCTTTTCCATCTGCTCAAACCAGTCTGGCCATTCTCCTTTGACATCAACAAGGTATATTCACGCAGAGAACTGCTTTCCACTGGATAGGTTCTCTTTTTTGGACCATTCCCTGTAAACCCCAGATATGGTTGTACATGAAAATCATAGTAGATTAGCACTTAAATTGCTGTTCTTCCTCAATCTGATGCTTGGTTTGAACTTTAGCAGGTTTCATTGACCATGTCTACATACCTATTGCACTGAGTAGCTGCTATGTGATTGGCTGATGAGGTAATTGCATTAATCAGCAGTAGAACAGGTGTTTCTAATAAAGTGTGCATATTTGAACATGTAAAGCAACTGATTTGCAGCTAATACTTCTTATTAATTCTTGATTTAATGACATGCACACTGCATCTAGAGCATGTCTTTGCAAACCCTTTATTTGCTTCTCATAAAACAAAACCAGTGTCAGATGTTCATGTTTGAACGTCGGGAGTTCCTTGATAAAACATTGGTCATCTCGGATTCGGAAAAAGTAAATAACAGTAAATAATCACTGTTAATTGCAATGAATTGTAGTCATAATAACATAAACAGTACAGTCATAATGTCTATAGTTGTGTTCCAGCTCCATGGTGTAAGTGTGCATGCTTTTTTAATCATGGCTGCTCATTTATTTGTTTATTCTTTATTTTAGTGTTTTATTTCTCCATTCTTTAAACCATTAAGGATTACTTGTACAGTTGTGTCCCTGCGTCAGTTCGATATCTGATGTTCATTGGCACAATTGTCTTCATTCAGAGTGCTTGCATTACAAAGAAAGAAAACCAAATTACTATTCCTTTTTAGTACATTTCAAGCTCAGACAGCTGCACTGTTGTCTCCAACGTGTTGCCCTGGCAGCACAGGTAATTAAGAGAGCAGGATGGAATGATGCAGAATGATTTCATTCATATCTTCTCTTTGCCTTGCTCTTCTTTTTTCAGGTCAGGGTTCGAGCAGGACGTGGAGAATGGCTACTCGCAGTATCCAGACAGCTGTCACGGTAAGCAAAAAAACACCAGTTTGTGTCTTCACAAATATTTTAACAAGTATTTAACAAGAGGGTAACAAGTACTCTCTACTGCTGAAATGACAAACACGGCCAGAAGGGAAAGTTTTTTTACATCCAGCTTGTGTCTTTCCATTTTCACCTATTACAATTTAAATTAGCGTATAAATGTTTACTTTCCCTCTGGAGCCACACGTTTATCATTTCAGCAGTTCAGTAGTAAGGGAGAGAAGTCCTAGGTCACTTCCTTGTTCCTTAAGCCAAATCAAGGTTTTTACTTACTTTTTTCTACTTTAGGTTGAAATGGGAAGAAAAAAAGCTTTACTTAATCTTTAAAAGATTGCCTTAATATCTGAACATTTATCACATTTTCACCATTTTGGAATAGAAACTTGGATAAGAACTGGTATCAAGAACCAGAAAACAATTACTTAAGCCTATTTTTGATATCACTAACATACAGGCACCCATGCTTTTTGCTATATATGTTATATAAAGGATTTTTAATAATGTTGGGCGTGTGGTGTTTGTTTCTCTCGTATCTATAGATGTCCTGGCAACCACACGGAAGCAGAACCCAGCACTGGACTCAGCATACGGTCAGTAGCTTCATGCTTTTGGTTTAGTTATCATCTCTCCATTAATGTGAATTCACCAGTCATTCTAATTTTCTTATGTATCACTCGCTGATTTTGTACATGCATATTCAGGCCATTTATTCATTGAAAATCCACTTGAAGTAATGGGTTGCTGTGGCATACCAAATATAAATACTTAATTGAATGAGATCGTTGGGGATATTTCCACTATACGATTACAGCCTATGATTTCCGCTTATGCCATTTAACAGCTAACTTTAGCAAAACTATCACGGTCATTAGTTCTGCCACTGTAGATCAGTTTATTCTGATGTAGAAATTAGTGTCGGAGACCACCATGCCTGCATCTACTGGGGTTCAGATTTATATTTACGTTATGTCGTTTTGTTTATTCAGAAAGACTCACAACTGATACACTTTTATTATCCAAGCAGTTGTGGATTAAGGGTCTTGCTTAAGCGCCCAGCTGTGGCCGGATTTGAACTGTAGTCCTTCTGGACCGTAGGGCAGTACGTTAACCACTAGGCCCCTACCCCAGCTTGCTTGGATACCCTTGCAGACCTCTAAAGACTGTAAAATCAGGTTATGAGCTAGGCCATGCCATTATATGATAAGTGCACAGGGTAAAATTAGTAACAAACGTGGTGTGTCTTTCATTTTAACTCTGGACAACTTGCCAAAAAATTGAAATACATACATACATGTTTCAAGATAAAACAAAACATCCTTTATGGGTTCATTTGAAGAAGCAGTATTAAAAAAAATGCTTTTATCTAGACAAATCAATCTTGTATAACTCGAGTCACGTGTGTGGTTCCGTCTTCACAAAGTGGGAAATGATTAATGAATCCCCTAAGACATTTGTTTGTCACGTTGATTTATGAAGCATTTTATTAGTGATTCTTGCACTTTTCCTGGGTACTGATCAACCGTTTGAATAAGAATTCATTATAGCACATTCTTTATATGTTCATTTATCGAAATAATGAAGCATTTTTATGATCCATTTATTTCATTATCTGAATAGAGCACCCGTTCCCTGTTCATCCAGTCACATTTTCATACATGGTGCAGCCTCTATTCAAGTTTGCTTGAAGCAAAACCCAGACAGTTGTTTTCAGAGATTGGTACCCCTGAGACTTGAAAACAGATTTTTCTCAATTTTTACAAATTCTCTTCCCGCATGCTACAACAAAAGAACAAATCTGCAATCACCCTAAACTATGTCAAAGTCAAATTTACTCACAGTATTGTGCAGAAGTCTTAGGCCACCGTTAGATTAGATATACAATTGTTTTAGCTGTGGTGTAATGACCATATAATTTATCAGTCTCTTTAGTTGAATACAACCATAAAAACATGAATTCTGTGTGCAGTATTTAAAAAACAAGCTAGAAGGTCACTAGCTTCTAAAGCTGCATGCAATTAATTAGTCTAACACGCCCTTACATTTGTGCTTGATCAGTAATGGTCTTTTTGAAAGGTGAGCAGCCAAGAGACTTTTTTGAAAGGAAAACGGGGTGAAACCAAAATGAAGATCAGCGGAAAAGAGAATTATGGAGTAATGATTCAAAGTTTGACATTTTTTTGTCAAGTTATTGACAATATGTTGTACTTATGGTAATTATTCCATTTCTAAAACAATAAAACTAATGGTGACCGAAGACTTTTGCACACTGTATACTGTACATACTGTACATACTGTACATTTTGCATACTGTATATAGTGCTTTTTACTCAAGC
The DNA here is from genome assembly GCA_033117975.1 of Parotocinclus spilosoma. NCBI lineage: Eukaryota > Metazoa > Chordata > Actinopteri > Siluriformes > Loricariidae > Parotocinclus > Parotocinclus spilosoma. Next base: position 5,937 of record JAVSBV010142506.1, on the reverse strand, counting down.
ATTGTCTGAAAGTCCTTATTGAGCAAGCCTGGGGGAACAGTGGATATTAAAAACTCATTACGTGTTATAAGGAAAAAACCTTGGGAGGACCACGACGCAAAAAGGGACCCAAACTTCTTGGGCGGTTTAGATGGTATAAGTAAGAATTATTCTAAGTTACCTAATTAATAGGTTTATAGAAATGGTTTAAATGCACAGTAGCTAAATATACAAATTAAATCAAGCTGCATAATTAGAGAAATGATAAATAAAATCCCTTAGGGAATACGTCTTGGTGGCATGGTGTGCTCAGTCAAACAGAGGAGGAGTTTCTGATGTGGTCTGAGTAAAGGTATGAGGTACGCTCATCTTAGCCACCCAAGGAGGACTGGTTTTGAATCCTGGTTCTCCCAAGTTTTCTTCCTTACAACATTTAGGGTGTTTTTCCTTTCCACTGTCGCCCTATCCTTGTTCAATTTGGGATTGGCATTTTAAGATATTATAATGTTTTAAAGCTGCTTTGAGACAATGCTACGTTGTAAAAAGCATTATATAAATAAATCTGACTTGATGAACAGCTTAAGTGGAGCCCAAACTGGAACTGGTGCAAAACAGAATATGTAGTAAGTGATATAGCTAAACACAAAGTCTATTAACAGAATAGTTTGTTTAAATGTCACGTGAAAGCCTGCAGCACCAACAATGACAACATAGCTAGAAAGGGAGGACACAAAAGGGATCACATGTCACATCAGCAACCCACTTCCCCAGCAACCAGCAAACCCTGTGTGATAGCACATTGTCTATGGAACTAACACCTGCACCTTGTCTGTGGAGAACAGCTGTCCGATTAGAATGCATTCGCTCTGTGGCACGCGCGTGTGCGTTTGTGTCTTAGAAATCGTGTATGTATTTAGTATGAATAATCATCTAATTGAATTTGACAGCGGGTGTGCGTTTGTGAGTGTGCGCGATCCGGCACTGCAGCCAGTGTCAGCTGGGATCTTCAGCGCAGACATGTCGACAGGGGGTCAGGGCCTTTGAGCTATTGTGCTGAAGCACGTCAACAGCACATTCTGACAGTGACGCCACTGCTGCTGTCTGCTGCCTTAACGCCATTCGGCACACAGCACAGTATATACTGCTAATCCCAGTGCTCTGCTAAAAATTACCGCTAAATATTCAGTGTTTCACTCCCAGTGCGCATCATAAAATATGCACAATATTCACACATCCAGGGTCTTCCTCAGTTCAATCAGTGTAGCAGGGAAGTGTACATTATGGGAGAAGGCTGTGTTCTGGCACTGATTACTTCTGTGTCGCATAAAGGCACAGCTTATTTGGACGCCCCTGATATAGACAGTAGTTTAATCATTTAGGTTAGATGTTCTCTAGCAAAGACAAAGCAATGTTGTGATTATAACGGAGCGCAACTATTTCGGTGCTGAGAACCTCCCACATGCTAAACCTGAACACTCGCTTGGTCCCCTCCCTCCCTGTCTCTCTCTCTCTCTCTCTCGCGCTCTCTCTCTCTCTCTCTCTCTCTCGCTTTCTCTCTGTGATATATCTGGGCTGCCTACAGCGTGCCATTGTCTACAGCACACACAACGGGTGCATTTACATGCACTTATCTGATTATCTTATAGGATTATCTGATGATAATCCTGCGGAAAATAAGATTTCATTAGTAATCCAATCAATAAGTATACATGTGCTTTAGTAATAAGGTAATGGGAAACCTCTGGGTTTACATGAGTCAGGCAGTAATTGGATTTCTAAGTTACAACCATCCAGTAATCTCACAGAAAGAAAATATACTTTGTACTTTCATATTAAATGATCAAATTATTCATTTTCTTGCATTTACTGCATAATCTCCCCCAAAGTGTACAGTAGCCTTTTAAAATTTTTCTCACTTTAATTCTGTGAAAGGAATCCAGCTTTCTTTATCAGATTTCTTCATCTGATTTCTAGATCGGTGTATGGTGTGTACAAGAACACTTAAATAATCGGATACCTGAAAAAATCTGACTAGGATTGGATTATAAGGGCATGTAAATGCACTCAGTGATGTAAACGTTCTCCGTTACCTTATTCTACCATTTTCTCCCAATAGTGTAAAGAGCCCATGCACTGAATGATAATAAGTGGGAGTAATAACATAACTCAGCCTCATGCTGTGGTTCTGGCTCCCTTGGTGTGAGGGCTTCATTTTAAACTGAACAGATGACATACTGACAGGATGGATTGGAGAGAGCTTGATAAAATACTAGGAGGGAGTGTGAGGGTAAAGTTTATATATCATTGTGAGGACCAAATGTCTTGCCTAGGATACAGATTTCTTTTGTGAACCATTATTTTTATTGTTTGACAAAGAAAGGTGAACACACAAAATACAAAACATTGTTTGTCCCACCCTTCACTTCTAAACCGTACCCTCTAGCCCCATCCATACCCTAGTAGATTTCTGCAGTAGACAAATGAAAGGAATCATAATAATTAAGGTTTTCATGTCGGAAAATGTGATAACCAATAAGAAAAGTAATAATAATAGGTATAAAACAGGTTAAATATGAGTCTATTAATAACTTTAACCTGCACAAGGTAGAGTTCTGACCCTTTACTGGCCTAGCCTTGGTCATATGTGTATGAACTGTAGAAAGCTTCATAGAAATGGCATCAAGTAAGAACCCCAACATGTCTGTCCAGTGAACATGTGGGGCGCCAACATTTAACTAAGAAAAGATTTACAGCTGTAAACGCCTTTCTAACAGTAGATCCCGCTGCCATATTGACAATTGAAGACGCGAAAAAAAAATATTCAAAAAACAAAAAGGCTGGAGTTAGCGAGTGTCTACATAAATAAAACCAAAAGAATAAGAATGTTTAAAAATAAGCAGACCTGGCAACCATGTTTTTTTCCGCTGGCCGCATGGGTAGTCTGAGAAAACCAAGTGAAAACGGGTGCCTGATATACATGCTATGAGAAATCTTACTACTGAACTCAAATAATCTCTTAATCTGATTTCTACATCGTACTATGCCGTATATATGACCACTTGATTGATCAGATAACAGCAAAAATCAAATGATCAGATTAAATTGTGCGTGTAAGCACACTCAGTAATAGATAGACAAATTTGTGTGTGTACATGTTCTTCTATACTTGTTGGGTTCAAATGTCCTCACCGTGATAGGAAAACATTATAGGTTTTCTGGTCATGGCAACTTTAAATGCAAAATTCTTTTAAATGTCAACTTTTAATTAGAAAAGAACAGGTAGTTTGTTGAGGTTAATGTGAGGTGCGGATTTATCACAGTAATCTTTTTTTCATAATGGAGAAACTTCTTCATGGATTGTATTTTTTCACACTTGTATTTCATAGAGTGGCATGTATGGGGAATGGTGTAGCTCCTACCTCAAGGTATGTTTTTTTCTTAGTGCATAGGAACCCTGTGGTGACTTCTTCAGACCAGGGCGGTTCTAGGATCTGAGATTTAGGGGTGCACCTACCAAGACATAATAACATGTAAGTGCACCCCTAAATCTCAGATCCTAGAACCGCCCCTGGTCTGAAGAAGTTACCACATGGAAAAGCATGTGATATTTGGGTAGGGACACTGAGTGGAAAGTCCCCAACAAATCTTCAATTAAAACTTTATTTATTACCTTCATAAACTTTATTAATTAAAACTTTTATTTTTAACATTTATTTACCATTATTTCTTAACCTGTGAACTGCCAAGCAATCACTTGTATCATAGCAAATCAAGGCATGGGGCACTGCTTTATTTTTTTATTGTTAAGCCATGTACATTCTTGGATTTATTTATCCATTATGGATAAATATTGGTTTTATTATCCATTTTAATTTTATATTATAAGAGACACTAGGTGAGGTGAACCATAACATCAACAACCAAAAGACTTTCAGGGGAGTCGGCACCCCTAATAAGGATCGAGACACGCCTATGGATCAGACCAAATAGACTTTAGTGTAGCTATTTGATGCAAAAGCACCTGTTATGTCATTGAAAATATTGACTAGGATAGGGAGACAAATGTGTGAGTGATAGAAAGAGAAAAGGGGGATGGTTGCTAGTTGCACAGTACAGGCAGCTCATTAACTATCACTTGAACTTAGGAGCTCCTCTGCATTCCCCAGGTTCAAGGACACTCGGCCTTTGAGAAAGAGGAACTTCACAGAGGCTTAATAATTAAAGCGGCCCTGGCAGCCGAATCTGGAAGGTTCTGCTGCAGTATTAAAGGAAAGGCCCTCAAAGCCAGACTTAGTGAATGCTATATTGGGAGGTCACAGAGTGAATATAAAATGGAAGGGGATGGATTGAAGAAAGGGGCATGAAAAGATTTGCAGATTGATTACCTCACTTCCATTTTGTTCCAGCCTCTATTTACTAATACTCCAGGTACTATTCTAGTAAGGCCTTTAAAGAAATAATCCTGCATTTTCAGCCTGATCCATATTTATCATAGCTTTAGTGTATAGAAAAGCTTGTAGACCTTTCAGTGTATAAGAGGCGAAACATGACTTAATACTTGCATATTTTTGCCACCCATCAATAACGTTGACAGTACATAACAATTAATCCACATTCTCAAAAGGTGCAGTACTGTCGACCAGTCCTGGGTGCCCCTGACCACATGGACTGGAAGTTTGGATTGGTCACTCCATAATACTCTATCCATCTTCATTTCAATTTTTGTAAGCTTCATCGTATCTTTACTTGGTTCCCCATTTAAAGTGGTTTCCAAGCTTATGGGGAGGTCAGCTTAGTATCCCTGTGAAGCTGCCAGTTGCTGCTATTGCTCAAAAGTAAGGGAGTCACGCGAAATACGTTTTTTAATGTGTCCTGGTTGTATTTTAAGTAAGAAATAAAGGTATATCTAGACTTATGGTAGTCTAAGACATTTGCACACTACTGTAGTTCTATGCAAAGGGAGCAATTGTCTTTGACAAAAGGTATTTTGTCAAAGGAAGCATGCTTTATTACATGTACCATCACCATGCTTTAAGATACATTTACATAGGTAGTGGAAGACAGAGCAGGAACTGACGGGAACTCTCAAAGTCAGTGGTTGAAAACTTGCCTGAGGAAGGACATAAAAATAACCCACGACAATTTCTAAGCATCAGTGTTCATTGTGTGGTCGTCCAACAGATCAGCGCATAGAATCCAGCAATAATTTAGGTTGGTTCTAACATGGATAGCTTGAAGGGATATACTGATGCATGGCGGTGCAAAAATGTCACAGTAGAGATTAACCATGTCACTGTTTATTACGGGTGCAGTCATCATGCTCCCATAAGCAATTAAAACTCCCTCCAATTTATTTTAATAGCAGCAGACTAAATGTTATTTAGTTTAAAGGTGTATACAAGAAAAGTACATTATTTTGAATTGTTATTCTTCAGAAAAAAACAGATTTTTTAAACTCCCTTATTTAATTGACGGTGAAACTACTGTTGAACAGACAGTATTTCAAACCTTTGTTTCTAGTAATTTAATTCGCATGGGATGAAAGGTTTTTGTAATTTTTTTTTTTGTTGTTCACCGTTTTGCATTGTTTACATTATATTTTATGAGCAATTATAAGAAAATTAAATAATGGTTTCGCAAATCAAATTGTGAGCAGAGCTTATTTGTTACACCCTTAGTAGTTTCATGAAATTAAATCGCTAAGTTTCTGTTATTTATTTATTTTTATTAAGGAATATGTGTATTCTTGATCTAAAGAAATCGCATATGCTGCAGAAGTGGTAGCTCCAGATTAGATTGAGAGATTAGAGAATGTTTGAAGCTGCCATGTAACAGTGATTTTTGATCTGCAATTTGTTCTGCTTGTGCACAGAATCTGGGTATGAAGTGTGTGTGTGTGTGTGTGTGTGTGTGTGTGTGTGTGTGTGTGTGTGTGTGTGTGTGTGTGTGTGTGTGTGT
>JAVSBV010142505.1:0-30448 GCA_033117975.1 Parotocinclus spilosoma | reverse complement strand
GTTTTGGTTTTGTTATCCTTATTTCCCCATTCTTATTATACGGCGTGGGGATATATTTATCCCGCATTCTGGGTCCGGTAAAAACACCACCACTGATCGTAACAGACAGAGCCAAGACTTGAACCAGTCAGCAGAAAGTACTGCATTCTAAGCCACCCAAGGAACCTTTAGGGTCTTTTTCCTTTCCACTACCACCATAGGCTTGCTCAATATGGGACTGGCCTTAGATATAGAACATAATAACGCAAACTTGAAAGCTGCTTTGAGTTCACTGCAAAAAAGAACTGTAGTAATATGACTTGACTTAACTTGACCTTAACATCCCCATCACCTCTTCCTCTACACATCTGTTATTACCATTCATGACTGATAATGTACATTATCAGACATAGCACAATAATGTTGCTGATGTATATGACCTTCTAGCAATATAATGGCAAAAGTGACAAACTGTTTACTATTCAGCAAATGGATTTCATTTCTTGTTATACTACCTACTTATTAAATGCATTCTGTATTTAATCAGAACTGGAGAGCTCTTGGTAATATTAAATGGGCTTGAAACGTGGATGGCAATGCTTATCAATACTATGTAAAAAGCTTTTTCATGCTTTTTCATGTCAGTACATTCATTCAAATGAAGATAAGCAGCTACCTTATGCGCTTTTCCTCCCGTTTACGCAGCTTCTCATCTTTTTGCAAAACGTTCAGGATCATCTCCCGCTCATGCTCCAAGAGAAAGGACAGGTTGAGGACTTCTGACTTCTTTGCCATGACGACACTTCAGCTGTGTAATCACTGGGATCTCATTAATCAGTTTCGGAGAAGCACATAGCCAGTGGGGGTAAATCTTCAATGTGTGCCATGCCAGTCCTTTGAGTGAAAGGTCACTCCATAGCATGAGAGGGACATTAGGTAGCGTACAGCATCCTAGAGATTGACAGAGCCTATAATCTGCTGAGAGTTGGAGTCGTTTATTTGGTGCTTTTATTCACCTGTAGAAGCTGATTCCATCCTGTATAGTCAGACACAATTTGTTAGGATATGGTCAGGATTCTGTCAAGTTTCAAACAAAAAGTCAAACTATCAAAACGTTTTTAAAGCACTTCAGTATGACAGTACAGCATAAGCTTAAACATGTATAATTGCATGTATTACTTTATAATAATTCAGAAAGGTTTACGTGCCAGAATTTACTGTCAAACAGTAATGAACAAAGTCACATAAGAAAGTGTAAGAAATCATTTATTACAATTCTGTTTCCTGTTTCCTTTAGTCTAACAATGCTGTATAGTCCCCTCCATTATTACTGGTTAAGTGAGTAAAAAGCGTTATAGGATATTCACCTTTTGGTGATTTAGCTTAATCTTACACTGAACAGATAAGATCCGACCTTTAATTGAAGTCGACTTAGTATGATAAAATATCCCTCATTAAGAAGTAATTATTTTCATCACCGCATGTGCCACAATTATAGACATAATTGCATTTAATACTATACCACCATCACAACTGTCCAACAAATTTATAATTATAGTCAAAATTCGATATAAATCCAATAAAATTTTTAAGGAATGAATGGCCCCTCCACATGCCTCACACACATTTTTTTACAATTGATCCTTAATAAAGTATTGTACACATTTAAATCCCCCTACATTTGTTAGCATGGTTGTCTGTAGCTTGTTTTTAAAGACGACTATAGTAATAAATATTTCTGAAGAACTCAAATTTGATTCAGTTTGGTTGTTCATTTGATTACTTCTTCGGCTTTTATAGTTGCAATTAACGTTCAAAATATTTTCTTGTAAAGCTAAAATGCTACAGATGTAAGCTCTCAGATGGCACCGTTAACATAATCAGACCATACATTTATACTGAAACAGTCTACATGATGCTTCTAACTTTAGCTTCTGATATCAAGTCGTAGCCATTATAAAACTACACCCATATATAGTATGCCATCTACAGGCTAGTTTGTAGTAAGCAATGGATATATACTGGAATTACTGTATATACTGTGCACTATGTATGTATGTAAGAATATAATATACTTATCTTGTGCTATAGAGTTTATATATATTTATTTTATTATACTTACCTTTTAAATGTATGCCTAATAATCTCCTTGCACATGAATATAGTGACAATAAAGGCATTCTATTTTATTCAATTTTATATAAGATTTGTACAATTTGACTGTTCAGATGTATCTAGCTAGTATAAACTAGATAACCAAAAATCTGGTTTTGGATAATATAATCAGGATTTTTTTTTGATAACTTTTCAAAATCAGCAGCATGGAGGGTTAAGCATGCTCTCCACTTTTTATGATGCCAGCTTTAAAAACAAGCTAATGTAACTAACATAAGCTACATTGTCTTACGTCATCAGCTTTGTCATGTTATACGTAATGTGGTTTCAGTTGAATTATATAAACAACAGTTACATATCCTGTTTGAGATTTAAGGTTGAGTGGTAGCCAATAAGTCATAACATGCAGAGGTAGTATGAGTGATGAAGAAGTGTTTCTTTAGTGACATGAATACTACAAGATAAATCCACCAAGGAACTGAATTGCTCTGAATCAATGCCCAAGAACTGTTTTATCTATCTGTCTGATCTTAGAGCTGCCACTGCGGTTAATTACCAGGACTGGCGCTTGAATATGGTGATGCGTTCTTTGGCAGGTTTTGCTTTTTTATAAAGCAAGTTGGGATGCACTTTGCGTCGACCTCAAGAGCCACTCAAGAAGATCAGGACATTCTAGTGCTCCACAATCATTATCATTGTCAGGAACACACAAGTCATGCTTGATGCGGAAAATTGGGTTGGCGTTGCTGTGTGTGTGTGTGCTGAAGCTACTGTCAGTTTGGTTTCTGATTAACTGAAGGATGTGAAGCTAAAATAATTTTAAAATATCATGCCACTTTTTACTCTCTCTTCCACTCTCATCTATTTCTTCTGAACCTAGAGATTGTGTGTTCATCTTATATATACTGTATATATACTCACTAAAGTGAGTTCTCCCTTCACATTTTTGTAACTATTTCATTATATATTTTCATGGAACAGCACTGAAGATATGACACTTTGATACAATGTAAAGTAGTCAGTCTACAGCTTGTATAACAGTGTAAATTTGCTGTGCCCTCAAAATAACTCAACATTGATCTATAAACCGCTGGCAACAAGTGAGTACACTCCTAAGTGAAAATGGGCAAATTTTGTCCTGAGTGTCAATATTTAGTTTGTTTGTATTAACTCTCTTGGGCATGGAGTTTACTAGAGCTTCACATGTCATCACTGGAATCTTTTTCCACTGGTCCATGATGACACCACAGAGCTGGTGCATGTCCAGACCTTGTGTTACTCCACCTTCTGTCTATCTTAATCTGCTTGTCTGCCGGGGAGGGAAAATGGCTACATTGGACAATTTGGCCATTTTTACTTAGGGGTGTAATCACTTTTGTTGCAAGATGTTTAGACATTAATGGCTGTGTGATGAGTAATTTTAAGGACACAGCAAATTTACACTGTTACACAAGCTGTGGACTGACCACTTTAATTTACATATCAAAGTGTCATATCTTCAATGTTTTCCCATGAACAGATATATTATAGTAATTACAAAAATGTAAGGGGTGTACTTACTTTTGTGAGATACTGTACAGTGAAGTGCAGCTTTGTCATGATCAGGGAGAAATAACTAAATTATGTTGTACATAACTATGAAAAATCTCTATAGTTACTAAAGGTGTGTTGACCTTCTGGCTCCCACCTTGCGTACACACGCACACGCCTGAGATGTACACAGTGCCCTAAGCAAACACACACACACCTATACCACCTCACTTCCTCAAGGATGTTACCCAGCACAGGCAACCTAGAATATATGAAAAGGCAACAGTCACCAGAAATTAGCAGCTGATAACTGATTCTGTTAATTAGCACTTTAGTACAGTTTGTACTGATGCATATGTGTAATGACATCAAGTGTAGATACAGTACATGCACAAAAGAAACAACTGAACCGCCGTACTGATTATAATAACCACTTCCAACCATAGGTTGCATCTATACTCATCACACCTATAACTTATCCTTTCTTTCTTCTTTCATTTATTCCATCCATTCATCAATGCATCCATCCATCCACCTAGCTACACTGCTCACTAAAATTAGTGCGCAGTATACCTGCATCAGATAGCCAGTCATTAATAATTTGTCCTACCATAGGTACAATTATTGACAAAAAATAATATACAACCTACTGGTGATATGCATGGGTCGTACAGGAGCCTGTTCACCATATGTGCATGGCTTCACATAACCACTGCTCTCAACATCTAGGTTAGAACAGCCTAGGTATCAGGCAATTTGTAAAAATGACCATCCTGCTTCTCTCAGTCCAATGATGCCCCTCTCAAAGCCTGTCAACTGGGCAAATGACTAGAGACATGTCTAGCAGTCCACAATCTCTCACCAAGAGGTACACCACCCAAAAGGGACAATTTTATTACTTATTTAAAATCTATCGTGGCAAGACCCAATGTTAAATCAGACCACCTGTAATCATGTATATATCTGCCTGAGACATTTACCTACTGAGTTTTGCATCAATCCAACATTTCTATATGGGTGCATTATTTCTTTTGTATATTTATTTCTCAGTCACTTTATTAGAATATAGGTCAGACAATAAAGGTAATTTGTATGCAGTAATGTTCAAGTAGTTCATTTGAGCAATAAAAGCATCTAAATGCTGACCTTCTATTGTCTGAATAAGCTTGGAATGGTCTTTTTTGGAAGGGAATCAGCCAACAACCCACTTTTCTCAGAATGATAACAGGGTGAAATGGATAGGATATGCTTAAGCTCACAAGAATTGGAAAGGGTATTATGGAGTGACACATCCAATTATGAAATTGTGTTAAATATATGGTCATAATATTATTGATCAAATAAATGTAATAGTGGAATAAGGCTTTTACAATTCTGTAAAGTGGAAACTGTAAAGTTTTTATCATTAATCTGTTCCAGATTGCCTGATGATGATAATAATAACTAAAGCCATATTTCCCATGAGAAATACTGTAAATCCAATTTATTCATTCCAGACACTAATACTAACTTTTATAGAGAATTACTATAGTTTTACATACAGAAATAAATGAGAAATAAATACAAACACAGTCACACAGTAATCACTCACTTGTCTTTAGCACTCATACTGTACAAAAAGTACAAAAAACACAGAAAAAACAATGTTTCGGATGAGTGCGCAGGGTGATGCTCATTTAACGATAATGAACGACGAATGTGTGGTGTCACGCTTGGAGTCGCCCCACCTGGCTCCAACCCAGACAGCAGTGAGCTTTGGCAGGCAAAATATAAGCAAGTGGAACAGATGGAGACTTGTACTCACTTTGGCAGATACTTCATTTCTCAGTTATTTACAACAACGACTGTAATAAACTTGCTCTTATAGCTTTCCTAGACATTCATACATGAATTTGAATGCTTTGATTTTGCACAATTAGCGTCAAGTTATTGGCAATGTACACATTAGATGTGCATGGTGTTTCAAGTTTTATCATCAACAGATGATAAATGCAAAAAAGATCATACACCATTTTCTGTATCATTCATAGATACGTTTCTGTTTGCATGTCCACATGTGTTTATGTATTTTATGGACTATAAATAAGGCACACAGCCTTTATAGATTTGAGCTTCATGAATATTTAATATCCGCTGGTGCAGCACTATTAACCCAATTTAAAACACCACCTAGGAACAGACCAGTAAAATGCAGATTACCATAACACTTTTAGATTTGCCTTACATCATAAGCACTGGATTTAACATGCACACAGAAAACAATGAGTTCAAAGAATACAGCGGGGAAGCTCCTAGCACACATACTACAATGTGATTTTCAAATGAAGGCAGATACACAGTATAGATATATTATACTGGCAGTAATAGGTAACATTTACCTATACATTCCATTCCTCATGGGCTCACATTAACCTTTAACATGGTATTTCAGACCTTGCACACACATTAAAATCAATATAATGTAATCATATAGTGACTCCGTGTATCGGACACATTAATATACATATTTGTTATGGTATTCTATTCAATATTAAATTTTTCTGTTTATATTTACTTAGTATTACCACTACTACGAAATTAAGTCTTACAATTAACATCTAGGCTACCCAAGGGGGATGAATCACTACTTAAATCTTGGTCTTCTTCCTTACAACATTTAATGAGTTTTTCTTGCCACTCTCACCCTATGCTTGCTCCGTATGGGATTGGCTTTATAAGATAATATAATAATGTAAAGCTGCTTTGAGACAATGCTCCGTTGTGAAAAGTGCTACAGAAATAAATCTGACTTGACCAGACGATATAAAATTTTCAGTTAGGAACAGACATATGAACAGGAAAATGGGCTGTAATGATAAAGACTTTATAAGCCACAGTACATTGCAAGACAAATCATCATAACATAAATTCCATCCTGGGTATGAAAACCCAGATGTAAATTTATTTGTGCAAACCGTGTCTGATGCCAGCTACTAATTTCACTCTACTTGGATTGCTCAGCATGAACCACACGCATGCACAGTTGTGAAACAGGTAAGGTCAGTGACCTGAAAAAGGTCCAGATCAGGAATTGCTAATTCAAGCATAATTGTTAAGAAAACTATTTTCGAAATCACATTTTTAAAGTCTTAATATTGCTGATAAGATTCCTGTCTATTGTATATAAAATCAAATATTTCATTCTGTTAGCATTTTCAGCATGTCTTAAAGGCCTGTGCATTTGCAACTACTAAGCGACGTGTCACTATTATTGGCACCACTTATCTGCACCAATTTGCACCAACTATTGCACTTATTACTTTTACATCTGCTGGCATAAAAACATGGAGGTCCAAATTCTTCTCTTAGGGAATTTCCTTTTTAGCTAACCCCGCTGAATTTCACTGAGATTATGTCATTTAATGTTTTCTTAATGAATTTGGATGTTTTTGATCACTGATATATCTGAACAAATAGTCTTGGCTGGAAAAATTGAATCACAACAGGGATCCTCCACCATCATTAACAGTGGGAATTAGTTTTTTTGTTTAGACAAAAAGTTTTTTTGTTTGATCTAGCCATCTGGTTTTATGATGAAATCAAATCATCATCAACACCATGGGCACCATGTATGACAGGTGCATCACTTCATGTGCTTCCCTTCTTACACTGAAAAGCCATCATTCTACAACAGATTCTAAGCACATTAAACCACATGAACTTATTTCATTTCTCCAAAGTCCAATCTTCTCTCTAGCAAAATTAAGTCTTTTGCTGATCAGCCTCAATGATAAGTGTTTCTTATGGCAACACAGTTGCTCAGTCCCAATCCTGTGAGCTCTCGTAACACTGTTTGTGAAAATGCTTTTACTTTCACTTTTCATTAAACTTTGCTTTGTGTTTTACTGACAATTTCTGATGATTTAACCCAAAGTGTTTAAATGATCTCCAGTCATGGTCATTTTTTTCTAACCACATTGCTTCCGCAAAGTTGCCAGATCCTCACTGTCCTTCCAAGTTTTCATACTATGTTGAGCAGATCTTATTCTAATTCCAGTCATTTCTCTGTAGTTAATTACTTTGCTTGGTGCACAATAATTATTTGATGCTTCTGATACACAGTAACATCTTTTTCATGGCCACAGGAGCTACTCGCTGCATTAGTTATGGTTAAAAGAGTTGTTGCCAGCTGAAACAGATCAAACGCTTTTAAGCGTATACTTATGTACGACTTTCCTTATGGCCAGTGAGTGTATAATACTAACATAAAGAGCTATTTTGATATGATGAAGAGAAACTTAAACGAAGACCACCTCACAATAATAATGTGGTTATATACAGTGGTGCTCTATAGTTTGTGAACCCTTTAGAATTTTCTGTATTTCGACATAAATATGGCCTAAGAGATCATCAGATTTTCCTAAAAAGAGAAGTCCTAAAAGGAGATGAAGATAACCCAGTTTAACAAATGAGACAAAAAGCTAATACTTGATCATTTATTTATTGAGGAAAATCATACACTATTACATATTTGTGAGTGCCAAAGGTATCTAAATCTCTAAGATTAGCAGTTAATTTGAAGGTGAAATTAGACTAAGGTGTTTTCAATCAATCGGATGACAATTAGGGGTGAGTGGGCAGCTTTTTTTATTTAAAGAACAGGGATATATCAAAGTCTGCTCTTCACAGCACGTTTGTGGAAGTGTATCATGGCATGAACAAAGGAGTGGTCGACCAACAAAGATCACTCCAAGAGCAAGGCGTGTAATAGTCGGCGAGGTCACAAAGGACCCCAGGGTAACTTCTAATGCAACCTAAAGCATTGGCTAATGCTGAATGAGTCCACCATCAGGAGAACACTGAACAACAAAGGGTTGAAAGGAGAAAGTCACTTCTCTCCAAAAAGAACATTGCTGTCCATCTGCAGTTAGCTAAATCACTTGGACAAGCTAGAATGCTATTGGAAGAATGTTTTGTGTTCAAAATAGAACTTTCTGGTTTAAATGAAAAGCATTATGTTTGGGGAAAGAAAAACACTGCATTCCTGCATAAGAACCTTATTCCATCTGTGAAAAATGGCGGTGGTAGTATCATGGTTTGACCCCGCTTAGCTGCATTTGGGCCAGGACGGCTTGTCATCACTGGTGGAACAATTAATTCTGAATAATATCTGGTAACGACCCTAAGCACACAAATCGTTCTACCAAAGAATGGTTAAATAAGAATAAAGTTAATGTATTGGAATGACCAAGTCAAAGTCCTGACCTTAATCCCGTCACAATGTTGTGGAAGGACCTGAACTGACCGTTTGCACTGACACTGATGCACCCGGATTCTGCAGGACAGCTTGAATTTCTTTGGAACTTGATTGGGGCTGCTTGTCCACCATCTGGACTATCCTGTGTTGCAATCTTACATCAGTTTTTCTCTTCTGTTCACTGCCCAGGTAAATTAGCTACAGTACTATGGCTTGTAAAATTCTTGATCATGTTGCACACCGTAGATAAAGGAACATAAAGATCTATGGAGATTTATTGTGACCTTAGTATATCTTATATTTTTCCACAATTTTGGTTCTCAAGTTCTCAGATAATTATCTTCTCATATTTATGTTCTCTGTGGTCATTATGCCACACAAAGACATACAATGCAAAGATTAAGTTGACTTTTCTCCTTTTTATCTGGTTTCATGTGTGATTTTTATATTACTCACACCTGTTATAGGCCACAGGTGTGGTTCCTGAAGTGCTGTGGAATCCTACAATTGTGCTGCTGTTTTGAGGCAGGTAGGTTCTCCCATTTGTGACTCTGCTGACTCATTTGCACAGGGTATGCTTCAGGCATTTAGTGGTCATAATAGAGTTACTTGGCTGGCATGCAGATGCTCAACTCTGGCCAGGAGTCCCTTAGCAAGTTGAGCTCAACTAGGAATGCTGACACATCTGAACTGACACTATTAGGAAACACCATTCCATCACATGCCACCCGGGTCCCTGGAGCCATGAAAAGAATTGCTACATCTCAGATCCTGGTGGCACAATGTTCTACCCAAGTCAGGCAAGAGTTAGCTCTCAAAACTGCCCACAGGTGGCCAGTGAATGTCAGACAATCATGATGTGGGTTTGGCTCAACGGATAATTGTTGAGGTGGGATTATTTAAGGTGGTGAAATTTATGAAGACTGATTTACCACCTGACACCACCCAAATCTATGCAATTTCACACTTCTCTGAGTATACCCTGTCTTTTTGGGGGTGTCATCTCACCTTCCAGCCACTCTTCCACCTACGGTTGGCCTAGGGCTCTATAGGTGCAGAATCATAGCAGTTCTGAAGACAAAAGGGATTCCAACCCTCTGGAAAATTGTACCTAATAAGTGACCAGTAAGTTCATATACTGTACATAAAAATTACAATTACATAAATACAAATGATTAACCCTGACCAATTATATTATTAATATACTGTACATTGATATATAATATTAACGTTGCCACAGTACAAAAACAGTAACTTTAGATTATTAAATATATTAGTAGCAGTTACTTATCGTGAGTAACCACAGAGTGATAGAAGAACTAACAGCTGAAAATACCCAGAATATTCTTTAAATTATATTTTCAGTTGACTGCTTCACATCAGTATCATATTGTAATATCACCAAACCCTACAAAGACTAGCAACAACAATTTATCCTGCTTAATGAGAAAGTGAATCTGTGAAGCTCTTAATAATCTGTGCAAATGACTGCAAGATGGCGGGTTTAGTGTCGGTCTGAGACTGGTAATGTCATCTCTCTGAAGCATGGTTAGCCACATGATTAACTCTCAGGTCTGGGCCTTTAAATTGTTTAATTACATGACAATTGAACAAACTTGTAGGTAACTGAGAAAACACGTGGATCAGTGTATGTGTTTTAAATTTCTGAAGATTAAGAATAAGAATAACATGAAAGGGTATACAACAATTTCTCATTTTCTCATCTCATTTGATTACATTAGTTCATAACTCAGAAAATTGCAAATGCACACACAAACACGCAGAGACACTCATACTGTGAGGATTCTAATAATAACATATCTCTGAAATGTTGGAGAAAACCTGAATGCCTAGATCTAGATATAGAGAACATGCCAAATCCACACAGGTAGAGTCCATGCTAGGAATTGAACTATGGATCTCTGGAGCTGTGAGGCAGCAGCATTAACCATTGCACAATAAGTTAGGTAAAATACATTTTGACATATGACATACATGGCACATCCCACTGATGCTCAAACACATTGAGATCTGTGGAATTTAGAGGCCAAGTGAACACCATGAACTCTTTGTCATGTTTCTCAAACCACTCCTGAGCAGTGCTTGTCGTGTAGCAGGGTGAATTATCCCACTGAAAGAGGTCATGGTAGTGTGTAGGGTATTCCATTGCCATGAAGGGGTGTAGATGATTTGCACATTTGCAATGATGTTTAAGTGTGCTACATGTGAAAGTAACATCCCCATGAATGACAGGAGCCACCAGAGCGCATTTACATTTATATCAGCAGAGATTTATTGATTATCTAGATGCACTGGATTACTAAAAATGGGACAGTGCTATACAGCAGGTACTTTGACGAAGATCACTAATTTAATTATGTGGGTTTCAGTGAGAAAATTATGCAAATGTTTGCCAGTAGATGACATGGGTTGCTTTGATTCGGTACATAAATAGCCTCCAAAACACTTAAGCAAAATAATAAATAAGCAAAGAAAAAGGTTTAGAACAATATAAATGAAATAAGAAATTCAATAACACTTTATCAGTTTGTGTGAAAACAGCAGGGTGGGCAGACATTGGTTAAAAAGCAATTTGTTATAATATTGCATACAAATATAATGTTATATTGCAATCTTGCCCATAGCCAGCTATGTACATTTTAAATCTAAAAATGCTATGTGAATTTTGACTACAAGCATTAAGTGGATACGAAAGTAAAGTGAAGAAGAAGCAGTGTCTGAGAGTTAAGAGTTAAGAGAATACAAGTGCTGGGATTTGCACCATCAGTATTTTAAATGACAGCATTTTTGACAGCAGTTTTAGACAGCCAATGGTTATTGAGCCATTGTCTGTTAGAAATTCAAAAGAGTAACCTGGTACAGTGTCTGGAGTGAGGCAAACTAGATAAAGCATCAGACTTCAAGAAATTTATTACAAAAACGTGCAGCATTCAGTGCTGGAACCCCTGCTTTTAATGTATTGTACAACCTCCTTTTTATCCTACTCGCATCCTAATAACATCTTATAAGTTTGGGGAATACAGAGTAGGGATTTTGGGACCGTTCCTTTTCACAGAAGCTCTCACATCATTAAAGGTCTTAGGTCCTCTTTCTGCTCTTTAGCTCAGCCCACAGATTCTATTAGGGGCTTATATTATTAGACTGAGATCACCATAGCAAAAGATTTTGTATCCAGTAAACCATTTTTGTGTTTCTGTAGATGTTGGTCATATGTTTTGGATCACTGTCCTGCTGGGAGATTACATTTTTTTGTTTCTTGGCATATGTTTACTGACGGAGAAAAACACAACACATACCCTCCACCATACATAACAGCGGATTATTTTCAGTGAAATAATGCTTCTTTTGTTTTGTATATGAAAAGCCTCCAAAACAATGAAACATAATAATAAATAAATAAAACAATCAACCTAGGAACTATGCGACAAATTTAGAGCATGGAACACATTAAAATACAATCAGGAGTTCAATAACAGGTCATCAGGTATTGTGGATTTTTTTGGCTCTAAATTGTTAGAGGAAATGATTGTTAATTAATTTTACTAGTTTTTCAAGGCAAGTTTAAGCTAAAATACCAGAAGGTGAACCCCTTTTAATCATCATTACAATAGGACTATATATTGATGTTACAATGTAATGTTTTTTAACCATAGCTACCATCATCAAAATCAGCTTAATTTAACACTGCCCATCCCACAAAGCACCACACTTGTATCCATTTTTTGTTTGTCTTTTTGCATGGGAGGGGTGAGTGTGGTAAGTAAACTTCCAACATCAAAACATGCCATTCAGATGGTGAAACTTCTAATCATAACAAAAACTACATTTCTTCCTTATACACTGCAGCAGTGTTTATTTAAACAGGTCTTTATGTACGTCATAAACCCAGTCCACAGCTCCCAACAATACTGACAAAACCAAACCTCCATACCACTTATAAACCTTACTGTTTTTTTCACACCCTGACTACACTCCTTATTGTACATGTTATGTAACACACACAACTTTTGCATGGCAATATGGATAAACATGCAAAAATAAATCACAGGTAATATCAGACTGGGACTGTGGTAACCTAGTGGTTTAAGCTACTGGCCTTTGGAACTGATGGTCCAGGTTTCAAATCCCACCTCTGCCAAGCTGGCACAGTTGGGTTCTTAGGCACGGCACTTAACCCACCATTACTTGAATTGTATGAGTTGTAAGTCGCTCTGAATAAGATTCATCGCTAAATGTCGTAAATGCAAATCAGACAAATTGGTCTACATCTGTAGTTTCTGTTTCTCCACTCCAAGATGTTCCTTAATATAATGTAATGTAATGTAATAACACTGCTGCATCCAAAACTATTTGAACTAAAAAAAAAACTTGCCTGTGCTGATTTAAACACAACCTCTTTGAGGTAAGAATCTGTGCTATTTGGTAGCATTGCATTGCCATATAAAAATTGTATTGCATCCAGATATGTGTGTGTTGTGAAACGCCTAATAATACAAATAATACAAGCATCTAGAGCTCCAAATTCTGGAATCCAGGTGCTACATCTATCCTTGCTTTAAACGCTATGCACAACACACTGTTTTTATCCTAGGCGTGTTGACAGACATGATGGTGTTGTTGGTTCTCCTACTTGTAATGTAAAAAGTGTTAGAACTGTGCTCGAGGTACCCTACACGTGAACCTGCCTTGTGCTGCATTGCACCTGTTCCAACAGCTGCTGGAGAAACGCAGCTCCTCGGTCCTGCTGCTGAGACATAACAGGAAATGTTGTTACTTCCCACCTGACTCGTTTACGGGAAAGCTCCTAGACTTTCAGTCTCAGGGAAGTCTTCTTAATATTGCCGTTTAACCGCTAGCTATTTAATGCGCACGTCTAAGACACGAACAGCGTCTACGTTACATTTCATTTACGTTACAGTTACATTTTTTAGCCCAGCTGCCACTCTTAATACCTTGACGTAAAAACGGGCGGTCATGTTGGGTGATCAGATGAGTAAAAGCTCGTTCACAGCGCCGTTTTCCCTCGGCACGCTTCAGTGGGTTTCCCCCTAAAATTCACACCGCTTAGGCAAGCCAAATTAAATGAAGCTGACCCTACCTGGCAGTGCTGCCTTGAAGACTTGCAGGCTTTAGACTTGAGCACACACAGAAGAAAGCGGTAGAGTGTAATGAAGTCTCCTGTGTAGGTGTGTATGAATATGTGCCAGTGCCACAGCCACTCCGGTTACTACTGAGCCTGGAAAACCGAGGCAACCCCCACCCGCCCAGTCTGCCGCCTCACACAGGGGGCGTGGTCTGGAGTCCCCACTCTGCAGACTTGCGTACATTTTATACCCATCTGGAAACCTCCGTGGCTTCCCTTTGAGCCGCCAATACAACCACAAACAAAACATGACAGCCCCATATTTCTAGTAGCAGCATTATTCTGTTATATTTAGGCTGATTACGGTCGAAAATCCAGTACCTGGGTCCATACTGTTTTTGGCGTTTTACATATTATGACGTCATAACACCACATTAACATTAGAACGTCATTTGACGTCAAACTGCAACCCCACCAACAATCAAATCACACAGAGGGATTGGTTTACATCTATGTACCCTGAAGCATATATTAATGCAGCAGTAATTAAAACCAGTGAAGATATGTTTTTTGGAAAGCGTTTCATGTTTTTTGCGGTGCATTTTAAATTAAGGAGTATAAAAACGTATAATAATAATTACAATAATAATCATAATAGATCTGGGTAAATAGTGAATAAAACTAAAGTGCATAACTGTAACATAGTCCTGTTACTACCTTTATTAATATTAATATTTATTTATTAAATAATTATTTGTGAGTGAAAAAAAACATTACTTGAATCAGAAACTGGACAGTCTCAGATGATTTGGCTAATTCTTCGAACTTGAGCGTTTTTTAACGTTCTGGACAGTCACAGGGTCCTGTGGGTTGAAATTTTTAATATTTTTTTTATTTTAGCATAAGATTGTCCAAAAGCACAGCATATGCAAATGAGCCCTTACCTCAATGATCAAAGGTGTATAAAACATGCAATTGCCTTTTACCATGAGCATTACTATCAATGGAAATGTCAGAACATCAAAACCTTACTGAAACCAAATGAAAACCATGCAAGAAATTACAGATTACAGATCAAATCAGCACTTACAAAATACAGCCAACATTTGTCAGCCTGTTGATTACTTTACAAGGTACATACATGAGAAAAATGGCATGTCTACACAAGGCCACGGTACTTAAGACAGCGATGTTTGAAGACGGCATGGGTTGATCAAAGTGTCATCTCATCTTCTGTTTTGATTACTCATCATAACCACAGAAATCAGATTTGATTCTGGACAGTTTCACCCTTCAATATTAGACAAACAAACCAATAACAGTACAGATTTTTATTATAGGAAAATATATTGATATTTACAGAACTTTTTTACACGAAAATAAAAATATTTGTTCATGGTTACAAATCTCCAGAGGTTGGTTGAATTTTTGAATTTTACTGTAAAACTTGACACTTGTGCAATGAAAACAATCAATTAAATCCGTGCCATAAAATGCATTTAAATATTTCTTTTTAAAAAAGGATTGGACTTTGAACAATGTTTAAAAACTTGTATTAACTTGTATAATTCTAGGGTTATTTAAGCATTGTAGAAAGATTGTATTTCTGTATATATTTGTGTAGTATATATGTATTCATAGGAATGTGTGTGTGTGTTATAGATACAGTATATAATCGTGTAAGATGTGTGGTATATAGAGTGCTCTTGTTCTTTTCAGTCTTCTTTGCCCCAGAGCACGACGAATACACAACCTGCTCAGCTGTGACAGTGAGCCTGGGCCTATGTAACAAGTCACAGACAATTAATTAGTGTATGGTTTAAGAAGCATTGCTTACACTTTTTTCCCAATGTATATAACTGCATGTGTGTATGTTGTCTTGCCTGTCATCTGCAGTAAATGTTGGATGCTGCAATCTGTCGCCAGATCCAAGGGCATCTTTCCTTCTGCATTCCTACATTTTCCATCAGCTCCATGCTCCAGCAACATTGCCACCTCTTTGGCTCCACCCACTCGGACTGCAGCATGCAATGGCGTGTCAAGGCCATGTCCACGGTGCACATCAGCTCCTAGACCGAAACAATATAACACTGATACATTACACAATATATTAACAAAGCACAATAATGATTGACTTTATATTTCAAGCAGTGTTACACTTTCTGCTTTTGCTGCACCTCTTATAGATATAAACCGCCATGCATAGAAACCTGCAGCATGTAGTGTTTTGTTTTGTTATTTAGTTTTAAAAAAAGAAACTAAAAAGGTTATCTCACTTTAATTCAAATTAAATCTAAGTTTTCTGTTTCAGTTAAATAGTTAACAGTAATCAATTATGCTCTGTGCATTCTGCATATCCATTATAGGACACTCTTTACTGTTATTCCCAAGGGTCTTGACACTTGAAATACACCCATTTGACTATGTTTTGCATCAGCAACAAATGTGCTAAAGAATAAATCATGTTTCACTGTAATAACATTGTTAAATATCTACTGTAAATCCTATGAAACAACGTAAAACAAACTCTGTTTGGAGAGAATGTATGTATACTGACCCAAAATTAGAAGTTTCTGTACACACTCTGTCATCTTGGCTTCACATGCACAGTACAGCGGAGTCCCCATTTCAGGCAGCTCCATATCAGCATTGACCCCGTGAGACAGCAGTAACTCAACACATGCTGTGTGACCTGAAATGCATTTCCACCCTAATTCACATAATGTCTAAAACAGGGTTGCCACATTGTTGTAGTGACTAATAGCCCTAAATAACCACCAAAACCCATCAAACAGTTCAGAGTGAAATTTTGTGGGCCCTGACCTACTTATGTTCATACAGTATATTCAGTTTGCTTTTGTCCTACCTACAGTATCTAAATAGATACAGAGCTTTTTTATATACATGTGTTTAAACAATTTATAAACCAACTCAAAGTTTGGCTACACCTGAAAGTAGGAATTCCCCACCTATTGCCAACAAAATACTGTACGTCAAATGCAATTAGGGAGGAAACACACCAATCTGGCAAACAATGTCTTTAGAAATTTAAGTGGTTCTGTTCTACAATCTCTGTCAAAAAATACTATGGAATGACTGCAGTTAGAGGAAGTTCATCTGCTGTATCTTAGAATCATGTGTTTTGTTAATGAAATTGAAAGTTTCCAATTACATGCACCTGTGTAATGACAATTAATTAAGGTCATCTCCCCTGGCTCTTTACTGGACATGCAACCCTATATCATCAATTAGTGGTGACATTTGATTGCGTTCTTTTGGCAAACATGTTTAAACAAAATAAAACTACACACATATTTTAACAAAAGCCCTACTAAACATAATTTAATCCATGCTTGCCCGTATTAGCCTACTGTAACCTTGTTTTCTTTTGTGTTAGTGCTGGTTTTAATTTCACTTTGTCTATATGTAAATTTTATTTCATTCAGGAAATTTCTTGTAGTTCTGCCTCCTGTTTCTATCAATATGATGTTTGCATATTCTATTTTAAGGAAAAAGTGTTTTTTTGTGTACTTGTTTTCCTTTAATAACCTTCCTATTTTGTTGCAAAAAAACCAGTATATTTTGTCACACTCCATGTGCGATATCCTTTTGGAGTATGATAATTCTTTCAATTGAATCAACTAACAATGCTATTGTTGGAACCATGTTTCTTTCAGCCAAAAGCTTTGCAGACTAATGTATATTTTAGAGTTTTGCCAGGACGTATTTTAGTAAAGTAAATTAAAAGGTGATTCCTTAATTGTGTCTATTGAGTGATTATATAACATTTTCCTCTACTTAAACTAGAACCTAACATTTTTGTTTGAATTATCACAAATCCAGGATGTTGAGCTATTGAACAAACATTTTTGTGTCATATCTGTGTTGTGTTGTTGTTGGGTTTTTTGCGATGACGTTATTTTTGCCAGCAGTTGTAAGATAAACAAAGTTATTATACTTCAGTATGTAATAGCACACAAAAAGAGCAAACAGACGCACCTCTCGTTGCGGCTTCATGGATGGGTGATTTGAGCAGGTGAGTTTGAAGTTGTTCACAGCTATATTTAAGAAGGAGTCTAAGAAGGGCAATGTTTCCACTGTAGCAAGCATTAAAGAGAGGCGTTATTCCATCGACAGACACAGCACTCGCCTGAAGGACAATACACACAGATAAGAGCTGATTTAAACACGTACAAATATTCATGACTAAGAAGTTTTCATGAAGATAGAAGTAGTTTTAGTGTTCAACTTATAACATACATCAGCTCCATGCTCCAGCAATAGTTTAGCACAAGCATAATGGCCACCAAGACAAGCCTCGTGTAATGGAGTGATGCCATCCAGCGTCACCACACCAACATGCATACCCTGTGCAAACACAAGCACAGCGAATTAAAGTCACATATTCTCCATCTGTTTAAATTTTACAGTATATATACAGATATGTAGACCTTCGGTGCTGCTGCAGTGAATTCATTCACAATATACATTATCTGTACATGAGAATTACAATATATTTGTATTCCTTCTATACCTGAGAGAGTAGTCTCTTCAGTGGAAGCAGACGTCCATGCAAAGCAGCATCGTGTAGAGGAGTTCTGTCTGCCCAGGTGCCTGAAATACATGTGTAGTAATTCACACACATCATGAAGAGAAATTGTACCAATCTACTGACTGCTCAAATATGCTACAATTATAAAAAGTAAACACATAAATACATGTTACATGTATACATGTATACAATACATCTAATATTTGTCCTTGAGTTCATAAGTTTTAACGCGTCCATTTTATCCTGGTCTGGGTTGGGGGTGCAGGTGGGGTGTCCACAGTCTAGTCCCTCAGACAGACTCCTCCATTAGACACAGTCAAACATACCTGTGTAACAACCAACTTAGTGGGAAGGTAGCACTTTTGCTAGACTCCAGGTAGGCTAGCTAAATGATTTTGTTACCCTTGCAACGTGTTATGTTAAATAAAATTATTTATCACACAATTTGCAGATCATTCACCTTACATTTAAAAAAGGCACCCTTATCAAAAGTGGCTTGCAGCAGATGAAATCTTACAATATACAAACCTAAGTTTGTAAAAGTCCTAAGCACCCAACAGTGAGATCTTGGCAGTGCTACAGTTTGACCCGGGAATATTTCTGGTCAATAGTCTACAAACTGTGCCACTACATTTCCATTTTATTTTAATTTAAAATCTGACAATAAAACTTGAGAGTTGTTTTTACTTAAATTACCATGCAAACAAAATAGGATAACTAATCTTAATTTACATTATAAAATATACCATATTTTCACTTAGTAACAGTCATTTTCACAGTGTATATACAGTTAAAAACCATTAGAACTGTCAAACAGGTTTTAATGGCTATAGCCATTAGTTGAGCAAATACTACCTATTACTAATGTACTGCTACAATGTTTTGATAATGATAGATGGAAAATTTACATTATTAACCTGAATATAACAGATAGCTTAGAAGACAGGAAGTAGACAATACAACAGACTTTAATGACTGTTAGTTTAAAACTTACAATGTAGCACTTTTATTTCCAACATTCGTCTTATCTTTTCCATAGTTTGTATGAAAGTGTTATGTCAAATTACATGTTTAATTGATTTCTAAATAAAAATACATGGTTACTACAGACATTTTGAAAAACACTGACAGAGAAACATATAAATGTTTGGGCACTTTCCCAGTAAGTCTCAGAATTCACTTGAATTAACAGAATAATTCCTATTTATGTTAGTTCACTGCAAACTGCTTATTCTTCCTTTCATTAAAAATGTAAATATAGTATGTAAAGCAAAATTGAGTACTCACTTGCCATAAGGGTGTTACACACCAGTCCTGCATAAACCTCTCTTTGCCATTGTTCCATGAAGACACAGAACTCAGCGGGTACAGCAGCCATTCCTTCAATTTAAGAAAAGCCTCACAACAACTTTGCGATGCAAGAACAAAAGTCCAAGTATGCAATGCCGTGAGACCTGTTATATGGCCTTCACAAAAATCACACAACTGTACCTCCCCCAGTTACCCTGCAGATACTCACTCACACACATCAGCCTCCTCCAACGCAGAATGCAGGTCCTCTACATAACAATGGGCCAAAAGGACTCCTGAAACACTTACACACATACATAACAATGACATGTTGAAGATATGTTGCAGGCCAAGACTGAAATCACCGTTTGTGAAGTTGCATAAAATATATATACATATATAAAATCTATATAAAATATGTATACTGTATTAAGAAAGTGGAATGAAACTAGTGTTTATTCTTATAAGGCCCAATTGTTATTTTGTGTTAATTTTGAACATCTTTATTAAAAAAAAAAAAAAAAAAAAAAAAAGGTTAATGCATGCATTCATGCTCACTGAAAGGTGAGAAGTGTATGTTAACGAGGCTATTATGCGTACACTTGAATGGAATGCCTGCGTGATCAGTGCCGTCTGGGTTTCTGCGTTGCTGACAAACATCCATTATGCTTCATTATCCTTCTTTCTACTGATTTTCTCCTATTTTATGTAAAAAAAAAAAAATACTAAAATGTTTCTTGAAGGCATATTATATAATGGAAAATAAATAATATATCTAATGAAGTGAAAATGTCTGGTGTGGATTAAAACATTGTTTTCATAATTTAGTATTAATAATCACTTAGGTCAAGGCATTTTACATACACAACACTGAGCACACAACTTTTCAGAGAAATATTAATAATCTTAAAAATCACCAGTAAAAAACAAAGGAAAGCATGTAGCAGTGTTCCCAAGTTTATTGTTTATGCTAAACAGAAAACACATACATATATACATACATACATACATACATACATACAATATATATATATATAATGCTCAGAAAATAAAATGAACACTTAATCAACACAATGTAACTCCTGTAAGTAATGTAACTGTAAGTGTTCCCTTTATTTTTTTGAGCAGTATATATTGTATAATTAAAATAAATACAGTAAAAGTTCTTTTAAACATTGGTTATCTCAAGATTAAGCTTTTATGAGTTTTATGAAGAAATTTCCAGATGTATATTAAGCATTATGTACACTAAACATTACTTACATTCCACATTTTAACCACTAACACATTTGCACTTTATATTTGTATGACTGAACAGTCTGAGCACCTTGGTCAACTTTGAGCTGATTGGCTGAGTTTAACTGATGCATAGAAGAACTTCAGCTAAATCTATTTTTACCAGAAACACTGGTGGTGTAAAACAGCCTAAAAAACATCCTTATCACTTAAAAAGGAGTTAATACTCTGTATAGAACAAACTATAATAATCTCTCAGTGACTTGAAAATCGGTATTGTATGCTGGTTAAAGCAGTCAAACAACCATTTTAATGAATTACAGAGGCTATGATAAAACACTATCAAGCAAAAAAAATTGTGGACACTCAAAATCACATCCAAAATCATGGGTACTGTTTTAAGTGTAAAAGTTTTTAAGTGTTAACCCTTTACTCTTGGAATAAAGAATTCAACTACATTTTGGACAGTAAGCCCTTGCTCACAGTTAGCATATCTTTTCAACTCAAATGTGTGAACTGGATTTAAAATCAGGGCTCTTTGCAAGCCATCAAAGTTGGCAAACTTGTTCTTTATGGCCTTTGATTTAAAGAAAAACAGACCTCTGGGGTATCTAAGGTTTTAAATTCAAGCCACTCAACTGTTGCTGTTTTTCTGCATGCTTGTTTGCAACATACTGCAAAGCTGTGCCAGTGAGTGTGGGGAAAAGGAGATCACTAATTAGAAGCAGTGTCTTCATACTTATGTCCATTTGTTAACAGATGATTAAAAACACTGTAAAAGCAAGCCTTTCACTGTGTTTATGTATGCATACCGGTTTATGCAAACCCAGAAACATAAATAAATAAATGTGATTTCTTATTGGCTTTAAAAATGACAGAAAAGCCTGGAGGAAGGCTGCTACTCAGACAGTATAACATTGATAAATAATAGAATAAAACAATTCCATCTTAGTATCAGGCACTCATATCCAAAGCGACTTATCACTATATAGTCTTACAATACCAGCAACTGTGGGTTAGTTCCTTGCTCAAGGACCCAACAGTGGTAGCTTAACAGAGCATTTGAACTCTTTACCTTCAAGTCCATGAGCTGGTACCTTAACTGCTTTTCAACCACAGTCCCAACATGAAACATCAGTGTACATGTAAATGTTATTGATAATAAAAGGGATGCACCTACTTCAAATGTCAGGTTTCAAATTATTACATAATATTGAAATCAGTGCAATTAACTGATACTGCTCTGATACTGACATTTACACAGTTACCAGATCCGCTCTGGTCTTATCATGCTTGTGACTTTTTAACTTGGTGACCTTTAAATGGGAACATCACGTTTCACCGTTAGTGAAAGACAAGAGCGTGACTTCATTCAAATTTTGTTTTCATAAAAGTATTATTTACTCCTAAATCTACTTAGAGAAAAGTTATGTTATTATTGGTTTCTCTTTAAAGCAGCAAGAGAACTTCATTAACTCCAGGAAACAATGTGGTGGTGTAAACTAGTAAGATAATTGATAGCCCATACCCTATTCTGTCACTTAATGGTCCAAGTACCGGTAATGGGTAGAGTGTGAGGTGTGGTATGAGAGTTTCTCTGAGCTTCTTCGTAAGGAACTTCTGAAGTATTTGCTGTAAAAAAAATACATGGTCAAAACTAAACAACACGATGCTATGGCTAATGTATGTAATCTCCAAATAATAGGTTTGTTCGTTTACCCAAAATACAAAATGTAAAGACTCCAGACTTAGCTCTGGTTTCCTAATATGCTGTTGATTTATATTGAAGTTTTTGGTTATATTGAAGAGTCTTATCAGCAAGACAGAAATACTACATATATAATAATAAATAATACGTTTTTAAATAATAACTAATAAAATAATCTTTTTACAACATGAATGTTTATCAGTGAATCTAATTGTGTGTTTTCATTCTGGCTGGATCAACCACAAGCATTGCTTTTTGCATATAGCAAGTTAGGGTTTGTTTATTTATTTATCAGAAAACAAAACTAATCACTGTAGTTATATATGATACTCGAAAACCAGGGACATCTCACTCATGCACGTTGATAAACTACTTAGAAGAGACTTTATGCGACAAAAAATTTGAATGTCAATGGGTCTTAAATGCTAACCAATCCTCTAAAGGTGATGGCTTTTTCAGACCTTTTGCCTAGTGGGTATTGAACTGGATTATTTTACTGTGATTATCTTCTTCTTGATTTGTGTCCTGAGTTCAAGTGCAAAACTTCATGGGATCACAGCGTGTCAATGGACCAGATCAAATTAAGAGCACACTGATCCAGCATTTCAGGTTAATAGTGACCTTGTTACAATTAATTAGTATCAAACTGCTATAAAACTTTCTTAACCATTACAGAATAAAAAAAATATCCCAACCTCACCTTCCTATGGAATGTAAACAGAGCAAACAGTAAATTCTGTTAGAATCACTAGAGGTACAAGTTGTTTAAAAAAGAAGTTCATTTATCAGGAGCAAAAGGCAGGACTTGAAACATGAGCAGACTTTAAGAGCGTCCTGTGTCTACACAAGTAGGCCATGCTGCATTTGAGTCTTTACTGTTTTCCTCATTATCTCTCTGGCCCCAATGTCCACCAGGGCCAGAGGCATCCATAGCAATATCAATAAGTTCATCAGGGCGAATCCACTTCAGGAACTGCAGGAAGAGGAAGTCGATGACGGCCACAAAAGAAAATATAGAGCCAGCGACAGATCCACAGTGAGAGCTCAGCCTATGTAGCCGTGCAGGCAAAGACAGGACAGGCTGCCTGCACACACGGTTATACACCTATGACACAGATCAAAGACAACACAAAAACAAGGCTTTAGAAACTATTTTGTGCTGTAAACTAATAAGATAATTGATAGCCCATTCTCTAGTCTGTCTCTACAGACCAGTTCTAGTACCAGTTTTGCACAAAGAATTTCACTGTATGTTGTACATGTATAACAATACACGTGACAATAAAAGTCTAAGTCTAAGTCAGTAATGGGTAGGGTGTGAGGCATGGTATGAAAGTTTATCTGAGCCTCTTCATAAGGAATCATGGAATAAAACAGATGTCAAATCAGTATTTTTAAAATGTGATTTTCTTTCATTGTATCTCACTTTGTGTCCTCTTTTGACAATGACAAAGATTAAAAAGTTGTAACGGTAAGAATAACGCAGTGCTCTTTACATGTACTTTTACATCATTGCAGACAGTATAAACCAAGACTAATTTTTGTTTTGTCTGACCAATTCCAAATCAATTCCTGCATTTACTGGAAAACACATTCTGAAAAGTCTCAAGGCAGGGCAATTTAGGTCTAGTAATAAG
The DNA here is from genome assembly GCA_033117975.1 of Parotocinclus spilosoma. Classification (NCBI taxonomy): domain Eukaryota; kingdom Metazoa; phylum Chordata; class Actinopteri; order Siluriformes; family Loricariidae; genus Parotocinclus; species Parotocinclus spilosoma. The sequence continues at coordinate 6,061 of JAVSBV010142505.1, read as the reverse complement.
GTCAGAAAAATGTAAACAATGGTGTGATTTTAAACAGGTGATTATAATCATGACTTGGTCCAAAAACGGTATCTAAAAAAGGATGAGCAAAGGTGGGCAGATGATCTTCAATGTTCAATAAATGTGTGAGAAATGTATTAGTGCATTTAGTCCAATTAGTCTTATTTTTGTTTAACTTGTTGATTAATCCATGGACATACCCAGGAAATATGTCATCTTGAAGAAATGTTGCTCTAACATCTCAATGTACATTTCTGCAATAATTTTGCCATGACAGAACTGCTGCCTTGCCAAATGCACTGACCCAGCCCCATACAATGGCAGAGCTTGGTCTTTGGGCTTGCAGCTGATAATAGTCTGGATGGTCTTTTCGTATCTGGTCTGGAGAACACAGAGAAAGATCTGGAATACTGATTAATCTGAGTTTCCATTATGTGATGCTCCGTTCCATGGGTATTGTTAACATGCGGCTTATTTTTTGCCATGGTGGTTATATCAGCTATTGATAAAAGCAGTGCCGTATGAGGAATCAGAGATCTTCAGATTTCTCACGGATCTTGCCCTTTTAGGCACTGAAATTCTTCCAAATTAATTGAAATTCTTAATGATATTATGCACTGTCGATGGATAAATATGCAAATCCATTCCAATATTCATATGGGGAACATTGTTTTAAAAAATGTCAATAATTTCTCACATATTTGTGTGGAGATCCTCTGCCCACCTTTGCTCCACAAAAACTTCCGGATGCTGGTTTTTGTACAAAACCATAATTACAATAACCTGTTGAAATCCCATAATTATCTCGTTTTTTTAAATTAATTACTAGCTCTAAATTACCCCATCTCAACTTTTTTAGAAATGTGTTGCAGAAATACAGGAATGGATGTTTATTAACAAATTAAGTGAAACTGGCCAGAAAAAATGCATACCGGTAATAGAAATATCTTAGGTTCATACCGTCTGCAGTGAAATAAAGGTCAAGTTAAATGTATGAAACGCTGCATTTCTTTAATCGAATTTTTGAATTTTTGTTGTAAAATTAAAAAGACCTTTTCTTGGCCTAGCATTTAGACCTTTTGAATATTTTATTAAATTGCATAATAACATTTTTTTAAGCAGACCTGCCATGGCACCAGCAAATTGAACAATTTCTGTATAGTAGCTTTGTCACACATCACAAAATGTGACTCCCACCTACACTCACCTTCTCTGTGCGTTCAGCGACATTTCTCCAGGTGTACAGAGTCCGGACTTGCGCATGTATAGTTGCTGGAGATGGCACTTTGCCGTCGCGTTGCCTAGCAATAACTTTTTCCAGGCCAGCACAGAGAGAGCTGACAGTTGGCTCACACAAAGTGACCAGTTCATCAGGTAAAACCTCAGGTATACCTCCAACACGAGTACTCACCACCTACACAAGCAAATTACATGACCTTTGCATTTCTGTTCAATATGTGTAGCATGTGTACTATCTATAATCAACAAAATCACATGTCTTTGATGATCACACTATCACACTACAGACTGGCTTACTCTTATAACTGAACAAGTTGTTTGAAGGCTTGGGAGGACCATAAAGAGGTTATGAAGCATTTTAGCAGTTCTACACTAAAACTAATTCTTTAGAATTTGCTGGCCACCACCAAAGACACTACATATATATATGTACATATACATATGAATTTATCTAGGTAAAGAGTCCCAGCTGCTCTCAGAGAGAGGAAGGATGTGTGTGTTCAAAATAACATGCAATTTTTTTTTACCAACAGTGTTAACCTGAAAAACATGCATGATTTATTTTAAAATCACCTGGATTTAACTAATTTATTTATGATTTAATTAATTGTAATGATTTAATTAATCCTAAACTGTGATTACACCTTTATCAAGGATATCCAATATTTAAGGTTATCTGATTATAAACAAATAATAATTTTTTTTGCCTGTTCCTATTTCCATTTTTATCATTCTAAACCACTTCACATAATATAAGTTTACAACATAAACTTTCATAGAATATATGCTACAATAATGCTACATAATATGTATGTGTTACTTCTCTGACAGATGGTGCTTATGATTGCTAGAACATTTTTTAATTCCCATAAGAAATAGCAAGTGCAAGCCATTGTGTTGTGTGCCATGTGAAAGTGCGTATTTGCGGATTATGTGACGAAAATGTGAACAGTTGAGTCTCTGGCTATTGTCAAAAGCCGTTTGAAGACCCATTTATTCCGCACTTACCTCAACCAAACCCCCCACCCTTGTCTTTCTTTCTCTTAAAAAAACACAACCTTTACAGTTTCAGAGGTGTATTCTTGTTTAGATTCCTGATTATTAAGAATGGATTATGTTACTGATGTCTTAAAGCACTTCTGTAAGTCGATAAGGACACCTGCTAAATACTGTAAATGTAAATGAAATGTCATTCAGCAAGACAAAAAAAGAAACTTTAATACCCTTATCAGTTATATTCCAAATAGGCTAATATTGCTTTATTAAATATGTAAAACGTAGGTAATAGGGAATATCAGTTCATTTTGGATCCCACCCATTACTATTGATCCTTCACAGTGCCAATCCATGCATATGCAATAATCAGAATTTTTTTTTAATCACTCATGTTACAATATTATTGCATTAACACAATTTTAACTTTGACAACCCTACCATTAATATGCTAAAACAATTTGCTTAATTCATAATTTGTAAACATATGACTTTATATGTATTTAAAGTATTTCCAGTTTAAAAAAGTACAAGCACTGTATAGGTTTGTGTATAGTTAGCGATTTTGACAAAAATTTTCATTCAGCAAATATTTTAGAAAAGTTTGAATTACAGTTTTCACATAGGCAAATGATACGCTGTACGATACTCTCCCACAGATGCCGGGCATCCGGACAGCAGACATCTGTCCGACAATGTACTGCTAGGTAAACTCCACTATGATATATGAAGTATATCCATACACATAACCCCATTATAAACTTGTGAGTACCTGTATGTCTTTCAATCAGAAGTGTATAAACTCTTGACTGTTGGTTTAGCTTGTAAGGAGAAAATGTAATAATAAGGGCACTGTGACAGCAGAAAACCCTACTGCAAGGGGAAGTAAAACTAAGGAGAAAGTATTGGACTGACAGTCAACTAAACAGAAATACATGTAGAAGAGCAAAATGGTTATTAATTAAAACAACAAAGAAACTATGCACTACAGCACACTCTTGGCACTGGAGCTACCAACTAAAAGCTAATGAATAAAGAAGCATGACAAGGCGTGCCAAAAAGGAAGCGGAAAGAGTGCAATGCTGATAAGGTCGGGTTCCGGACATGATGGGGTGGGAAACAAAGCAAAAAGTGCAAAAAAAAAAGCTCCTGTTGGCATGGTGGGCAGTGGAAAGACTGGTGTTACTACAGAAGCTTCCCTCTGAGGGTGCTACTTCTGAGGCCCACCTCTTTGGTGAATGTTTCAGGCTGTACCTATGAAAAACTTCTTTTTAGCATCCAGTACATCCTCTGCAGACACGTAGGAACATTTTTCAGGGCCCGATCCCTCCTTGTTCACCAACTGCATGTACTCACCCATCATCTAAGGAATATGATCCTGAGGGTGACCTTTATTAGCATAAAACACCAGTAGCCCCCAGGGGACTACTTAAATGAGTTGCATAAAACCTCTCTAATGTTTGATTTAACTAAGAGAAAGCAGTAAGGAATTTACTGCAGTGACTGAACTTTTTTTCCATCAACTTCCACTGCTTTCATGACATCGACTCATAGGAAGCAAAGAGCACATGACTCTTACTAAACAGCCCAGCACAGGGAAAACATGTGCACATGGAAAACACGTCCCACCACAGACCGGAAACTCACACTCACAGAAATGTGCAGCACTATCAGACGCTGTAAGACTACAGGTAACACACGGGCCCACTAAGTGGAATGACCAAGTATGCATTCTAGCTGTTCTAATCTCTGGCAGCGATAAAATGACCAACAATCAAATGGTAGTCTCTTATAAAAGTTCACAACTTTGATGGTGTAAAGGATTTATTCTTTCTCTAAAAACTCACTTAGGTACAAGCTTATCTCCAAAAAACTCAGCCATAGTTCCGAGTTCAGATTTTGTGTACCTTAAATAATTCTACTGGACTTTACACGACACTGTTTTTTTGCCAAAGGATTCATTAAGGGGCATTCAATACATTGAAATGATTATCAAGATTTAGATTTAGAAAGCTTAAATGACACAATGCATTTTTCTGCGTGACTTAATTAAGATTGCTCTTAAGGGAAAATCTGACTTCTGAATTCTTGAAGTATAGAACAAAAAAGAGATACAGAAACTTGAGTACAGTTGAAGTCAATAGGTGGCCTGATTCATCTGGCATAAGACCAGAGTGTATGCACTGTGGGTGCAGCTGGCTAAAGATTTGAGTACAATGCAGCTGCTGAAGTGTGATTAGCACCAATGACAGAGGAAAGTAAACTTCTTGGTAACAGAGCTAACAGCTTAAAAAAATAACAATTAAAGAAACATGAAGAGAATGGGCAAGAAGCTGAAAAAGCACACCACTGAAAAAGTCAAGTTCAAGGCATTGGAAACAGTGTGGAGCAGAGAGAAACTAGGAATGGTACAGTGCTAAAGTAGGAACAAAAACAGGCAAGACAACAGTCTTATCGTGCAATGAGTGTACCAGAAGGAACCACTGGTCTAAAGGAGTAGGAAATGATAATAATAATCATAATAAATAAATCTTTATTAGCTGACTCAAATTATTCTGATAAATCAGAGCACGTTTAGAAGTTCATTTAAACTGAAGTATTGGTGTAAAGTGCTCTTTAGAAGTCATGAATAAATACACATACACTTATTAAACATATGAATACACAGACCTGTAAGCCACAGCTGGCTCCCTCCAGTATAGCCATGCAGAAGGCTTCTGTGAGGGATGTGTTCAGGAAGATATGGCCCTGCACCAGCACACCTCTTACATCCTTATGATCCAGGGCTCCCAAAAGATGCACCCTACACACACACACAGAAGAAGAACTCATCCATAAGTAATTTGGCAGAGGCTCATATCCAGAGCCCTTTACAACTGATACAATCGTACAATGTACAGTCCAAGCCACTGTGGATTAAGCGTCTTGTTCAAAGGTCCAACAGCTAGGCAAAACCAAGGTTTAAATCCTCAACCTTCTGGTCAATAGACTAGTACATAACACACTCCACTAGCAATGTTTATTATTATAGCAGTGTATATACTCTAGAATTAAAAAAGCTCTAGCCTCTTAAGAGATTCATAGTCCTACAAATACAACTAAACGGGGGCTCTGCATTTGTCTGGTTAAAAACACAATAACCTATGTTTTTTGACTGGTTTTAAGTCGTTTTTTAGTTGTTTAATGAGTGTTTGATCTATGTGAAGTACAAAAAATATTTGATTCCAGTTATTTACTATAGAGATGAGTATGTATCAGCATAAGAAAAGCATCATGGGAAATAATTCTACGAATAAGACTACGTCCCTACTGTTTCACAATTTTCCTTGGTTAATTTGGAAATGTCCTTTTATAATTTAATGAATATCATATAAAATGTTTTATGTTGTGGAAATGCCTTTTTCTATCTAAATCACCATTATTTGAGCTTTTATTTTATTTTGCCCCAGGTCAGAACTCAGCTCATTCCTTTTGAAATACTGAACAAATATCAACATCTATGTTCTTATAATTCCCTATTATTGTGTAAAATGGAAGAAAATAAGAAGAAGGAAATACAAATCAAAGACACTTGCAGTCTTACTGTTTTCTGTTTTTATGACACATATATACACTGAAAGGCAATATTTAGTATAGTACAGCAGCAAAGTATATTGTTATTGGTCTATAAATATAATAATGTGTAGTCTAGTAATAAATCATAAAATAACAGATTAAGAATAGTAAATAGTGTATGTAAGATAAATACAGTAGTAGCATACTAGTAGTATAATACAACAACTAATTACTACAATATATATATATATACACACATACACATACATATATA
>JAVSBV010142486.1:0-16132 GCA_033117975.1 Parotocinclus spilosoma | reverse complement strand
AAAATAGTTTGAAACAACAAACTGCGAGGAGCTAGTAGCGCGTGTGTAGGAGCGAAGAGCGAAGACTGCTGCGCATGGGCTTGGTGAGCAAAACCCAGAAACTCCATTTTATTTCTATTGGTATGGGTTTCTCTACTGGCCATCTTCGCAAAAATCTGCTATTGTTTAAACACAAACCTACAACTCTGCATGCAGCCTAATAGTGTGCTGCGTGATTGCAACTGTTGGTGGCAGACTACTGAGGACCTATTTACATATCAGCTGTACTTCACATCAGATTTGCTTTGTCAAGTGCAGCTTAGACGGGAAATGAAAACTAATCAATATTGGAGGATCTTATGGAGACTGACAGTAAAAATGAAGAAATTGAAAATGCTTTTATGAAATACACCCACCACAGAAATCTTAGCATCATTGATTTGGTATATAACCTGTTACATAAACAGAACAGTTAACCTAAATGCCAACTACATGGTTCTGTATAAAATTCCCAGCGTATTAGCCAAACAGTTTGTCAAGAATGGATCTCTATGACTATGAGGCAAAACTTATACCCTGCAATTTTTTCACTTAAACTCATTGACCAGGAAACTTCTCAACTTATCCTGTCTCTGCAGTGATCAATGTTGCTTTCTGGAATGAAAACATAAAGTGGAGTAATTTAAATGTCAATATTAGAATTGTGTACTGAATGCATTTATGAACTGGGAACCAGTACAGTTTGGTTAGAATTGACATGATACAAATTTTAGGTTTTAGTAAGAGTAGTGGCAGAGTTCTGGATGTACTGCAGAATTTAAATAGAATTATAGGGAAGACTGTGAAAAAGAGAATCGCAATAACCAAGATGCAAAAATCTCTGCAATAGCGGGAGAAAGGAAGGGCACCTGAGCAATGGTGAACAATAAGGAAAACCTAGTAGTCACTAGTGGAAAAACAGATCTGAAGAGGATGGCAATATGGAGTTAGTAGAGGAGGTGAGGTCCCGGAACCTGTTGTAAGCTCTATCAGTAAAAAAGGGAAGGAGAGTCACAAAGATTGGTAAAAGCAGAGACCTGGTTTTGCAGAGGACTGACAAGGTTATTAACAACAGAAAAAAGTTGATAAGAGTTAACACCAGAGGACTGGATGCTAGAGGTAAAAAATGCAGAGCGGGCAGCGTTTAATGCTGTTTTATACTTTTTATGCTCATTGTAAACTAGTTGGTGAAAATTTAGTAGTAGATTTGTATACAGTTGCCTTCCTGCAGTTTTTAATCATCAAAGTTCAAAAGTAAACCAAGGACAGGAGGGAAGAAGAGATGGTGCGAAAGAGTCAGTAGTGAAAGACAGTATTCTGATAGGAAGCAACAATATCGTCCAGAGTTAGAAGCTCAGAGAAACAAGAGGTTAAGGAAGATTGTATAGAAAAGGAGAACTTTTGGTACTTTTGAAACTTATGGTATGACACTAGTTTTTAGTAGCGAGTTTAAAGATATCAGAAGAGGAAGGGAAGCAGCAATAAGCTAATGGTCTGAAACCGGTAGAGAGAATCCAGAAACCTTACTGATAAGCTTTGGAGCAGAACAAATTAGGTCTAAAATATGGCTGCTGTTGTAAGTGGGAAATTAACATGCTGAAAGAGATCAAAGCAGTTACATAAAGAAAGTCATTGGTAGCAGCAGATTAGCAAACAGTAGGTTAACAAAGTAAGGCTCAAAGTAAGGGAAAAGAGTCTTTGAAGGACGATAGACAAGTAATAAAAATGTTAAACTATAATATGAATATAGCTTTATTACCTGACATCGTCTTGTGTACCCAGATGTGTGTTTGTTTATTTGTGTGTATGTAGATGACAATATATCTGGGTGTGAGCATGTGTGCACGGATGTTTATATGTTCATAATAAATGTGTAAGGAGTGTGTGTGAACATGATTGAAGATGTGTCTGTTATGAGGGGGTGTCCTGGGAATCTGATAAGACAATCCCAAGACTCAACAAATCCCCAGGACCTCTACGAGAATTTAGGGTTAAATTCTCAAGAGCCCAAAATGTCCGCAGTGATCTGCAGACAGACTACAAACCAGAAAACAAAGGGGAATTTATTTAAATAACGCAAAAGCTGGTCAGGCAGGTCCCGTCTGGACAGTCGACCCAGGAAGGGGCTCCCCGAACAATGACCCCAGACGAGTGGAGACTATCGCTGAACCAGTAAGGAACCCAGGCGGTTGTCCTCAGCGTGGTGATCCCCGAATCTGGAAATGTCACTTGATGGAGTCCGACGCCCGGAGAGAGGGGGCTGAGTCATTCCAGAACGGTGAACCCTAGACCGGCGACCCCAGACTTAGTGGAAATGGTCGGAGATCCAGGAAGGTCCACAGTGGGAGCCCATGCCCCCTGAGGGATGACCAAGTGATGCTGAAATACAGGAGTCCTGTAAGGGAGAAAGCAGAGGACACACGAACAGCTTCGGAGCCGGGAGTCCAAAAACACCAAACTAAAGATTGCCAGAAAAAAAGAAAAAATAGAATAAACAAAGGAAAACAACGGCGTATAAGACGAAATTATGAACAGCGTATGAACCTAGGACCTGGACTGTAAGCCAAGAGTCCATAGAACCCCAAGTAGCCGTAATGGGGTCGGAAACGGTGAGGAAGCCGAAAAATACAACCAGCATGTGAACTGAGGTCCAGACGGCGTGTGAGCCAAGAGAACCCCAAGTAGTCATTAGTCCAAATGGCGTGAGCATCCAGGTTCCGGACAGCATATAAGCCCTAGTCTGTAGAGCCCAAAATAAGCAAAACGGGGAAAACTGAAGCGGGTGCAGGGGAGCGAGAAAATGAAAGTAAACCCAGTATGTAACTTACTCCAGGAAGTAAAACAAACGGAAAATAACACAATGATCTGGCAAACAATAACGTGAACGCCAGACTTAAATATTGAAAGCTTAATCAAAGAAACTGAAAGCAGGTGCACAGAATGAGGGGAGCGTGTCAGTGACAAAAGGAGCACACCAATGAATCGTTGTGGGGATAAAAACAATGCCACATGCAGCGCTGATGAAAACTAAAACAAAACTCTAAGGGAGCGGGGAAAAATAATGAACCGCAGCGAAGAACGAAACGGACGCAGTGCGAGCCCTAACAATGTCAGGGTGCATTTACATTTGCTTTCACCTTTTAAATTCTTGATTGTCACCTTGGTGAAGTCATGTTACAATGGTTAAGAAGACATGTTATTCTCACTGTGACAGCATTCTACATTGGGAACAGATTTATGCTGCACAGATGCACACTTGGCAGATGTTACCTATGTCACTGTGTGCGTATGTGAGAGAGAGAGAGAGGCAGGGTGTGTAGGTGAAGGTAACCTAGCCGGCAAACAACTGCCGTCATCAATAATGTTTAATTAACATTTTGACAGTTATAGAGGGTAAAGCAACTTAACTACAAGGGTATGCCAACCAATTCCCACCCAACCAAATCGCATCAAGGGCAAAATTTAACTGGCAGCCAGTGGCAAGACAATTGAGATGATCAAACTCTCTGGTTGTAGTTAACACTTGTGCTGCTGAACTAATTTAATATTATAGTTATGAGTGAAACCAGTTTTTCAGTCATTAACAGAAAGCATATTTCTTACGCCCCAAGTGGGGAGATTGTGTAAAACATAAATAAAAACTGAATACAATCCTTTTCACCCCATATTCAATTGAATACACTAAAAAGACAAGATGTTTGATGTTCAAATTGATAGAATTTATTGTTTTTTGCAAATATTCACTCGTTTTATTTTATGCCTGCAACACGTTCCAAAAGACTTGGGACAGGGGCAACAAAAGACTGAGAATGTTGAGTAATGCTCAAAAGACACTTGTTTGAAACATTTCACAGGTGAGTGTCATGATTAGTTATAGCACCCCTGAAAAGGTCAGTCAATAAAGGATGGGGGGAGGTTCACCACTTTGTAAACAACTGCATGAGCAAAAAGTCCACCAGTTTAAGAGCAACATTTCTCATCGTGCAATTGCAAGAAATGCAGAAGTTTCATTATCTACAGACAATATAATCAAAAAATTCAGCAAATCTTTAGAAATGTCTGCAAGTAAGCGGCAAGTCCGAAAACAAACATTGAATGCCCATTCAATGACCTTCCATCCCTTAGGCGGCACTGCATTAAAAACTGACATCATTTTATAATAGATATTAGCACATGGGTTTAGGAACACTTCAGAAGATTATTGTCAGTGAACACATTTTATCTCCCCATCTACAAATTCAGAGTTAAAACTCAATGCAAAAACCATGCAAAGCAAAAGTCATATATCAACAACAGTCAGAAACACCTCTGGGGCTTCTCAGTAATACCTCAGTTTTATTTTATTAAAAGAAAGTGAAGTAAAAGAAAGTTACATTATATCCAGCCGACTGAACGAACGACTTGTACTATACCATGACTACAGAACCACATGATTAACACAGCCTCAAATATGTTGTATTAGAATGGGAGTTACATTGTAAACAAACTTTTTACAATATTAAATAAAACATTAATTAGGAGTGATTTGTCTCACACCCTTGACCTGCCTGTGTTTGAAATCTAGGAGAATTTTGGGCGTCAGGAGCAGAACCTGGAGCAGCACTATAATGATGTGCTCCAAATCCTCTCTCAGCATTACAGTGAAAACAGCACTGCACTGCTGGATGATAAGAAGCTTAAACTGGAGGCTCTATATGGACAGCTGTTGAGCTGCGGGGACACACTGACCACAAGCAAAGAGTTGATTGAACAAGCACAGGAATTGTACTACTCTACAGACAAAAACACCATATTGAAGGTCAGGGCTCTCATAAAGAATTTTATTTAGTTTGATTAATTAAGCAAACATTAGTCCACTAGTTTGATGTGTGTGTCCAAATAATACACTTTATTGTTCTTTACAGAGACAACTCTTATTTTATTTAGTTATACATTTAGTTACACATTATGCATTTATACAGTCTAAACAATAAGGTCTGGGTTTGAGTCCTGATGTTGCCTTCTGGACAAAAAATGTCAGATGTCACATGCAGGCACGATTGTCTGAGGGAAGGGATGTTGGTAAGGGGATTATTTCCATTTGTTACAACAGTGAACTCCACCCAAACCTGCAATGTAGTGGTAGCACTAAACCTGAACACTTCCTGTTTTGGAAGGTGTTACATGATATCTGCTACTTTATCTAAATTTAATTTTCAACCCTTAAACTAAAAAGAAGTGACAGCTTCAGGAGTTAATGTTTAGAAGTAGAGCACTCTTAAAAATGTTCAATACAGCATTTTTAGCATACAACATTCCATATGGTGATCAGTTTAGATAGATTAGATCAAAGTGAAGAACAGTGGGGTCCAATGTTGTATTACAGTTTTTATCTGTATTTAGAAATCTGCTTGTATAGATAATGTTTTTCTTTTAACTTCCTGTTATGTCTCTAATTGACAGAGTGCTATTCCAGTCATAAAAAGGTAAATCACACAGATTTTCTGCATTTTGTGTGTGTGTGTGTGTGTGTGTGTGTGTGTGTGTGTGTGTGTGTGTGTGTGTGTGTGTGTGTGTGTGTGTGTGTGTGGTATAAGGTTGGTGAAGGCTCTATATGCGCTCTAGCGGAGATGCCAGATCGTCTGATGGCCGTGGGTTGCAGTGATTGTTCAGTGATTGTGTGCAAGTTGTACAAAAGAAAACAGCTTGATCTTTCGAAGTAAGATATTATTGCTTTTTTTACACGCACACACTTCAGTTCCCCCTCCTTACAGACAACACTGAGTGTGTTTGCTCATCTGTCTACATGCACACATGAAGTGTGTTTGTGACACGCGGCCTTTTTAAGGCTCAATCACAAAAACACAAACTGAATTTCAGTTGGTTTATCAGTACAGGTAAGCGCTGATTCAACGGTTGTTGTTTCAGAGCAATTCGATTCAATTCAATTCAATTCAATTTTATTCATATAGCCCTTTTTACAATAGACATTGTCACAAAGCATATATAAACAAGTATCACAAAATGAATTCCCTATGAATTCCCTAATGAGCAAGCCAGTGGCAAGGAAAAACTCCCTGAGATTAAGAGGAAGAAGCCTTGAGAGGAACCAGACTCAGAAGGGAAACCCATCCTCTTTTGGGTATTAAACATAATTAACATGATATAATAAAACATTTAAATGTATTAAGTCTATGAAGAGACAGGAGAGGGAGAATCTTGGGCATGGCTTATTGTTCAGAGCAGAAGTCCATCGTTCACGCAGACGCTCACTACAAGCTCATATTTGGATTGGTTTTAACTCGGTTGATGTGTTTATGGACTTTTTAGTGCGAGTTACTCGTGGTCCTTTAGTTGCCCAAATGCATCTCCTCCCAATGCATTTACGTATCGTTTGCATTCAGTTTTCTTATGAAATTACCTTTAATATTAACGGTAGCATATAAAGACTTTATGACTTTGTTCAACAGCCTGTTTCACAGAACATAATTCAGTTGTTAAACAGTGTATCCCTGTACACACCCATTTCTTAACAAACCACAGCTAATATATTTTAGATAAACATATTGGATTATGGATATGTAGTACGTTGTATTTGTGTAACTACGTGTATATGATGTGTATTTTTCTTACAGTCATTCATATTTACATATCTATACCAAAAATGTGCATCAGACTTCATGTACTGTGTTTTTGTCCCTTTGTGTGTTTTTGTAGCCTTTGTGTAGTGAATTCATACAGACTGAAGTGCAGTGTGAAGTTCCTGCACTATTGTACAACTCTGCTGGGAGTGTGTGTGGACTCGACCATAATCGACATCCCGTCCACTGAGAAAGACGAACAGAGAGAAATTACTATGTAAACACATACACACGCTCGCACGCACGGGCTCAGTTTCCAGCTGACTCACTCACAGCTTACAGTCTTAGTAATCTTTAACTTTATGTGGACTTTCAATTGACATAATGATTACTGGATCTAATTGAACTTTAAGTTTAATCTCAGGGAACCTCAAGCAAAACTTTTGACTCTTTTTCAAAAGTAATGAGAAATCCCCATTGAGGACAGCAAGATTTCCCTGCAATGTCAAAATTGTCCTTTCTATCCTACAGTGCTTTCAAGTAGAGTGAAATTGATTTCTATAGCGCTTTTTACAATGGAGCATTGTCTCAGAGCAGCTTTATAATCATATATTTATCTTAAAAGGCCAATCCCAAATTGAACAAGCCTAGAGTGACAGTGGAAAGGAAAAAAACCTTGGGAGGAAGAAACCTTGGGAGGACCAAGACTCAACAAGGGACCCGTCCTCCATGGGAGAGCATCTCATCACAGATGTAATGTCATCATGTAAAGTGTGAAGCAAAACAAAACTGAGCTGCTTTACATTCTCAGATATGGATACATAATTCAAGAGCTTGCTGTCTCCCAGCTGAACTCCTCTATGACACCATCTAAGAATGCAAGATTAACCTTGCAATAATGTTTGATCCCCAGCCAAACTGGCCCAGTTTTACAGGAATCTCCTCTGCAATGTGAGGATAATTTGACCCTTCTCTTCCAGGGAAGCCAAAAGGTGCTTGTCTAGTGTCTTGTTATATTAAATCTAAGTTATTGCAATAGCTGTTCTTCCCATGCATGCGGTCAAAATGCATGTAACTGATTCAGAATGCAGCAGCATGTCTGGTTTTCAATATGCTCTAGATTTCTCATGTCAAATATAATATAGTCCACCAGACAAACAGGTCCAACCACCAGCTTCCTGTAGGCAACATCCTGTGAGCACTGATGAAGGATTAGAGATTAACTAACACAAACTGTGCAACAACAAATGAGCTGCTGTCTCTTTACAACTACAAGGTGGAGCAATATGGTGGATGTCTTTAATAGAATGCACAGTGGGGTTCTGACCATTAGAGAACAGAGTAAAGAAGTATGTAGAGAAACAGATGGAATAGAGTCTGTAATTATAGCTACAAATTGCAGTGACCACTGAAACTTAAATAAGAATAAACCGAATATAAGCTGAAAATATATATAATGCCTAATACTTGCACAGTAAAGTGTGTGTTTATACAGTATTTGTGTATAAATGTTGTTGGTTTGTGACTTTACGTACATCGCGTCCTAACAGGCTTTTGGTTGGATCGGTTCTAGGGTTATTGCTTATATGTACAAATAAATATTGTAAAACATAAATAAATAAAAATAAATAAACGGCTATAATGTTTTCTGTTGCAGGTTGAAGAACTCGGCACGATTTTTGGCAATAGACCAGACAGGCGAGAACAGCCTGCGTTTGGTGATAGACAAGGAAGATGAGATCGTTTTAGCCCAGCTGGTCAGTCCTGATCCTATCTCTGTCTCTCTCTCTCACTATCTCTCTCTCTCTGTCTCTCTCTCTTTCACTATCTCTCTCTCTCTGTCTCTCTCTCTTTCACTATCTCTCTCTCTCTTTCACTATCTCTCTCTCTCTGTCTCTCTCTCTCACTATCTCTCTTTGTCTCTATTCTATCTCTTACTTACTCATACACACACACACACACACACACACACACATCTTACTTTGTGCTGGCAGCCCTTCGCTTCTCTGAAATGCATATATAGATTGAAGTGTAGCGTGAAGTTCCTGCACTATTGTACAACTCTGCTGGGAGTGTGTGTGGACTCGACCATAATCGACATCCCGTCCACTGAGAAAGACGAACAGAGAGAAATTACTATGTAAACACATACACACGCTCGCACGCACGGGCTCAGTTTCCAGCTGACTCACTCACAGCTTACAGTCTTAGTAATCTTTAACTTTATGTGGACTTTCAATTGACATAATGATTACTGGATCTAATTGAACTTTAAGTTTAATCTTAGGGAACCTCAAGCAAAACTTTTGACTCTTTTTCAAAAGAAAGTTGCAATTTCTGCTAAAAAAAAATCCTCATTGGGGACAGCAAGATTTCCCTGCAATGTCAAAATTGTCCTTTCTATCCTACAGTGCTTTATAAACGTTTACACACACACATCTTACTTTGTGCTGGCAGCCCTTCGCTTCTCTGAAATGAGCTCACCTGACCCCCTTGCATAACCAAAGACACAATAAAATAATTGTGCTTACATCCTTTATAAAGCACTGCACATCAATTTTAATCCATAGATACTTGAATCAAATGATTCACCATGCATGTTTAATTTGATTGTAACTTCACACTGCTGCTCAAGAATTATCAAGGTGTGCAACAGAATTCGTAGATTGGGAAGAGGTGGTACAATGCAGTGACTGTCTTGTTTGATTTGTGGAAAATGGGTCGCGAAGCAGATGTTAATAATCGACAAAAAGGTGGGATTTGGGTGATTTTGGGCGTGTCAAAGGGCACAGTGTGAAGGAAGTAGCTACATTTTTAGGTCAATTGAAGCGTATGGTCAAACGGGTCAGCTACCAGGTTTTGCCTTTTCATTTTTATTGCTTATTATCTTACCAAGGAACATAACATTCCTATCCCTGTATTCCAAGATGGCAATGGTCACATTCACAAAGCTGCAACTGCTGTGACTGACATGATGAACATTCAGGAGTAGTCACACATCTGTACTGACAGGCAAAATGTCCAGATGTGAATCCTCTTTAAAATCAGTGAGATCGTCTCAAACAACGAGTAAGACGTTTAATTAAAGGCTGAATATTGATGTTGATGATTGATGACCAAGAAACCCGTCCAGTCCACATGTTACATATTACATGCTGTTAGGTTTTAGTTTCAGTGACAGGTTACTAATTTGGTCTGGTGAGCTTAGTTTTGAGGGACATACATGTAAGTCTTTGGGGTGTTTTCACTTTAGACTGACCAAAAAAGTTTGAACTAAAAAGTCTGCCAAAAGTCAGGAGTACAAACGTGTGACAGGCTGAGGATGTTCTTTTGGGCCCTTTAAAAAAGTAGGGGGTAAGTCAAGCATATTTTAATCAAACAGATCAGTACTGCAAATAAATAGCTCCGCTTTTCCTGGCGAGGGATGAACATGTGGGATGTGGGAGATATGTTCATACTTGAGCCACTTTATTAAGGGTCAAATGGTCATGACCCAGATGACTGGGCTAGAGCATCTCCTAGCCATCAAAGCTTGTGGTGTGCTCCTGGTCAGCAGTGGTATATAGTATATACATATTAGAGTGTGTTACTTATTATTCCTGTGCCCCTACAGAAGTGTGATGACCCAGATGCCCAGCTCGACTCGGGATTCAGTTATGCTGATGATGGTGAGGAAGAGTCTGAAAGTGATGATAGTGAGGAAGGGAAGAAGATAAACATCACTGCCGCCACTACACACAATGGTGTGTTATTTCGCTCTTTTATATACATGTACATTGAAACTTTTTTCCTGAAAGCTGCTTTAAAACAATGCTCCATTCCAAAAAAAAAAAAGTACAGACTAGACATTTAAAATTTAAATATCACGCTAATTGATTTTTTATGTAACCAATGTGGGTTCCACGGTGGTGCATGTGGTAAGAGTGGTCATCTCCGTCTGTGTGGAATTTGCATGTCCTCCCTGTGTCTGCATGGGTTTAGTCCTGGTAATCCTGTGTCCTCCCAAATTCCAAAGACTATTGTGAGTGAATTGTTTTTTTCTAAATTGACCTTACTATATGTGTGTGTATATGTACCCTATGATGGATTAGCTGTACAAAATGTCTGCAAATGCCTCGTAGAGGCATGATCTCTCACCAAGAGGTACACTACCCAAAAGTAGGCTCTGATAGCTTTTTCCACTGGGTGTGGTGGTTAAAATCCCCTTTCATTTACATATTTGCCCGAGAACTACATGCTTAGTTTTGTAGAAATCCCCACCTGAGTGCTTTATTTTGTTGTCAGTGAGTATATAAAGATCACATTGCTGTTTAAATCCTGGATCTGTTGATTACTGTTTTTTTTTGTTTTTTTTGTGACTTTATTTATAGGTTTTCACTTTTCACAATTATACAAACAGCAACCCAGATCCCACCCATCCAAGGGTACACAGCACACATACAGTACTAAATTAATAATTAAATTAATAATAATAATACCAAAATGATTACTCGTTTTTTACACAGAGTAACGTGATGACAGTAGAACCCTGTCCAAATGGGTACTTGTACACACATTGGCACGTCCGCTACACAAATTCCTGTACAGATTCTGACCCTGTTCATATTTAATCCCACAGATCTGATCGTGTGCGGAGATTCTAATGGGAACATATGGTTCAACCAACCACCCAAATGGTCCAAATGGACTCCAAGACAACCGGTCAGTCTCATTCCATATTACTTTTTTCTTATCAGTTGTTTCACCTAACAGCCCAGAGTCTATATGTCTGACACACTGTTAAATATAAAAACAAATAAACTATTTGATATGTATATAACATTTTCCATACCTGCTTGTTTACAGTCGTGTGCAAAAAAGTATGTGCAGCTTCTGATCTAAAGAACCACCTTAACATGCCATGTAATTTCACTAGAGATGATAAAACATTTACACATAAGACACTTGTTTTATGGAACATGGATTTGACCCTCATCTGTGCGTGTGTAACCATAACCCTAACGGAGCAGACTGAGGTTATGTGTGATGTGTGTCTAATCTCTGTAGGCTCACAGTGACAGGATTAGTGTGCTTCGTCTCACTGATGACCTCATCATCTCAGCTTCTTATGACCAAACCATTAAGATGTGGGACAGGAGAACCAAGAAGCAGGTGAGATCCTGTTTTACATCATGGGTGTGTGTCAGTTTTAAAGTGAATCACTAACTCTCTCTCTCCCTCCCTTTGTAGGTGGGATTGTTTGTGACTGCGGCTCCAGTAGAGGTGCTGCAGGTAGACCCCAGTGACCCGAGTAAGCTGGTGTGTGGAGATGCACTGGGGCAGGTTTACTTTCTGTCCTGGAGAGGACGATCTGTGTTACCTGCGCAGGCCTGTGTACCAATATGAAGCATGTTCACTTTAAAACACATAACACACCAGCGCTGTACTCCATACCAGACAGCAACAAGTGGCTCAAAACACTCCATATATTGTGTGGGCTGAGACTGTCAAGCTTTTGCCTTTTGCACAAGTATGTGTACGTAGGATTTATTATGCATTCATGTGAAAGTAAATAATGTGAAAGTAAAAGAGCTTTATTACGAAATGGTGGGAATGGTTGAAATGTTACACACCACTGTAAAAAAAACAATTTGTAACACTCAAACTGACAATTAAATAAAACATACAAAATATATAGTCTGCACTTTTTGTCTTTTGTGCTTAAAACTGCTAAAGGAAGTTTTTATTATGACATCATACACATGCAGTCGGGAATCATATGTTCCAGTCGGGCCATCTGAGGAACAGGAATCCTGACAGGAGAGATCATCTCTCAGTGCTACAATAGCAACCTCTACAGACCTGTTTAGAAAACATGCTTGTACCCTGTAAATTAGGAGATAGCCTCCAGATCCTCTGCAACCCTAACCGGGACTGTGGTAGCCTAGTGGTTAAGGTACTGGACTATGGACCAGAAGGTCCAGGGTTCAAATCCCACCTCTGCCACAGTTGGGCCTTAACCCATCATTGCTCGAATTGTAAGACTGTATTAATTGTGATTCGCTCTGGATAATGCTGTAAATGTCTCAAATGAAACAAAAAATGACAATGAGAGCGGGAAACAATGCTGCGTCTTTGCAGAGTTTTGCATCAGAGTTTTTAAAACAGGACATTGATTGAAATCATCATAGACACATTGTAGATTAGATACAACGCACATAGTGTCTTATTTTACCAGAATGTTTATGGAATTGTCAATTAAAACACAATATGAAAGCATTAAATACAGCACTTATGTGTGTATTTTTATGTGTTTTCTAAAACAGGCACCAAAAACAAATGGAATGTTGTTTTGTGCCTACAGAAAGTTTTTTTTGTAGCGTTCTACCATCCTGCGACGTGCCCTTCCTATATTATACACTCTGTGATTGCTGGTTCCATGGCATAACCAGAAAAGATTTTTGGGGTAAGGGGTGTAATGGTGGGATTTTGCTATAGTGGTTAGTGTGCGTTATGACCATTTGAAGTTACTACAGGGTGATTCTCTCTAGATTCTACCTTCCAGTGATTATGGGGTGGTGAGTTGTTTGTGGTTTTAAGTAGTCCACAGTTAGTTCCTTTTTTTTTTCCTCCTAACATCACTTCAACCATTTAACATCACACCCAGTCTCTTTATCAGAATTAGACTCTTAATTGTGGTCTTGTCAGACAATCGAGTGGTATTAGAAATATGACTACAAAGGGGTACATTGGACTAAAATGCCAAATAATTTAAGACAGCAAACAAATTGTTTATGTGAACTTGTTGAAACCTTATTAATTCTGGTACATTTTGCCCCACCAAAATATTAGTTGTGATAAATAAAAAGCAGCCATGCCTACTTCTAATTAGGCTTGGGGTTCGATCAAAAAGAGTCGATTCACAGGTTCATACTTTTAACTGACATGCGTAAAGTCACTTTCCCTTGATTATTTTTTTTTTGCTTACTTTACTGTACTCCAACCGTCTCAAAACGATTCCTAAATGTTAGAATCAGATGGACACCAGAATTACTCTAATCGAATCAATATTACTATTTTTTTTGATCAGTCATCTATTTGTTCACGGCTGTCGCGGTTAACGGTCACGCCGCCCAATCAGAGAATGAGCTCAATTTTCGGAGAACTGTTTTCAGGTATGTGATTGGCTATACGAGATATAATGGGCGGGACATGTTAAAGAGAGGTTATATATATTCTGAGCTAATCAGGCGAGAGGTAATTAATAAATAGGGCGGTAACGTTAGCAGGTTTAACGGTCAGCTGGCGCGACGGTAGTGAAGCATTTGTCCCCGAACCTGTAGAGACACTGAAAAGGGTGAGTTTCGAATCCTTATTCAATAAAGTTTCCTTAACTCTCTAGTTAACACAGATTAGAAAGGTTTTGGACGGTTATTCTTTTGTTACCGAACAGTATTTTCTAATTGTTAGCATTGCTTGACTGGCGCGTGCCTTAATGGTTCCGCAAAAGTGCATGATTAGTTGATTATATAAACGGCAATAAATTAATACAACTGGTTTAGTTTAGGAGTCAAACGTCAAATGTGATATGAAAACTGAGTTTTGAGTCCTTACAAAATAATTCTACTACTCCAGCAGTATGGAAATTCAGCAAAGCCAAGGTTATTTAACCGGAGTGCTTAAACTTTTGCTTATTCATAACTGAATAATGAAAGTTCGCTAGCATTTTTTTTGGGTCTTTTTTAAATTGAGGTTTATTACAACAATTAGTATTACTATTTGTTAACGGGTAGGTTCCCCCAAAATAACCTCGTGCTTTTAAAAAACCAGATAACATATTTCATCTCTAGCCCCTTGCAGTGAATACATTGCTTATAAATAAATATTGAAGTAGTGTACTAAAACTACTGTTGAACAATTTTGTTAAACTATGGTGACTTGCTGGAAGTAGCCCTGAGTGGTCAAAAAAGGGGTGCACATGGTCAGCAACAATACTCAGTAAGTAGGCTGTGGGGTTTAAATGATGCTCACTTACAGACAATTACACCCCACCCATCCCCATACCATACCATTATAGCAGCGGCAAGGCAAAACGGATGCATCCTTTCATGTTGTTTACACCAATTTCTCACTCGACCATCCAATTGACCCATCAGACCAGGCGATTTATTTTTTTATTTATTTTTTTTAATTTCCTGTTGTTCAGTTCTGCTGAGCCTGTATGAAATGTATCCTCAGTTTCACGTTCTTAGCCAGACTGGAGTTGTATCTGGTGTAGTCTCCTGCTGTAGCCCATTTGATTTATGGTTTGATGTGTTGTGCATTGAGATGCTCACATACACGACGCCGTTGTAAGGATTGGTTAATTACAGCTTCTGTCCAAGAGCTCGCACCAGGTTGCGCTTTCTAGTCGGAACGCTGGCATCAACAAGGCATTTTCACCCCGAAGAACCCCCCCCCCCCGACACACACAGATCGGTCTGTGTAAAATCTGAAGCTGGTGAGGTGTGAAAACCCCAATAAACAGTAAGGCTAGACTTAAATAGCTTGTTCCTCGGTTGTCCCTACTTAAGAATCTACTGAGGAGGGAGAGAAAATGTATAAATCTTTATTTTTTTCAGCACTTTTAAATTTCTCGAGGACTATGTGGAATCAATACAAGGAAGGAGGAAGAAATAAAAAAAATTATAAAATAAAATGTATTTAATCTAAAATTAAATTAAAGTAAATCTGGAAAAAAATGTAATCTACAGAACAGTACCGTTGGCTCTCCACCGGAGGGTGGAAAAAGCTAAAAAATAATTTCTTTTTTTTTTTTTTTATTTCAACCATTAGTACTGCGGCAGACCCGCGAAATACAAGAAAAAAATCTATTTTTTTTTATTCTTCAAATATGATGAAATATGAAACGAGCAATAATAAAGTCTGGCCTAAAGTGTCTGGGATACTAAGACCAGCCTATCTAGCTCCAGTTTGCTTAGGTTCATGAGTATCTACTTTTCGCTTAAGTTTTGCTCGTCCTTCAGACATGAAGAGCAAACCTATGGATCTGTCGGCATGTAAGAGAAGAAACAAAAAGAAAAGGAGATGCGGTGCTACTGACTGCCTTAACACACACTTTGAAGGTAAGATGGGTTTTTGTTTAGGATTTGTAGGTGAAAGATGAAGACCAGTGCGTGACTGGTTTTAAAATGGTCACTGGTAATTGGTTAAGATCTTGCAAATGGGTTCTACTTTAATTTGTTTGGTTAAATTAGTACTTTCATGTTGTTCTATTTTAAGTTTAATATTATTGAATTTAAACTTTATGATGCACTAGCTTTGTGGAGGTGGACAGTGTATTGTTTCAAAGTACAGTGTTCCCTTGTTTATCGTGGGGGTTACGTTCCACAAAAATCGACAGGGACGCTATATTTATTTTAGTATTTATACGCTATTTTAGCCATAGAACTGAGTAAATACTCTATTTTAGTGTTTCTAACTGTTGAAAAATGAAGTAACACGCTGAAGTAATGGAACGTTCTCTTTACTTAACACACCATACATCACTCTCGTATCACACATGCTCCGTCCGT
>JAVSBV010142475.1:0-16133 GCA_033117975.1 Parotocinclus spilosoma | reverse complement strand
TTGCTTGAATTGTAAAACTGTATCAGTTGTAAGTCGCTCTGGATAAGGGCGTCTGCTAAATGCTGTAAATGTAAATGATGGGTCTACTTTCTCATTATCATCTCTCAAGGTTCTGTACATTCCATGGCAGCACACTTCATATTATGAACAGTGAGTTGTGACAGAAACGACAAAGATCACTCATTTTTAGGTGTGTCCACACACTTTTGGCCATTTAATTTGTTAGTCATGATGCTTCCGCCCTGCTATTAGAGATCTAATTTCAGAAGTTTATGGGACTCGGTGATAACATATACTCATATAGAACCAGATTTTCCAGAGACTTGGAAAAATGTAGAGGACAGAATGTTATAATGGTGGCTGGAGCATTAGCATAACACTTAAGGAAACAAAAGCACTACTTTTAAGCAGAGAGGAAAAGAAACTGCCCCTGTGATGTTTACACGTTGAGTGTCACCTGCAACTGAAACAGAACTGCCACGGGACAGTTGTCCCAACATCTCTGTTCGTGTTTCGGAAGTCCCCTGGTGACTCATTTATCTAGAACCTGCTCTTCGATAAGTGGTTTTAACATCACAGGAAATGAAAGTTTGTTAAAGTCGTTGCTGATATAACGACAGGTATACTGGAAATACTGGAATCAATTATGAAATTATATGTGGATTCTGCGTGCAAAAATGCTTAAAAAGGATACATTTATTTGCCTGTGATCCTCTTTTTGGATCTCTTTCCTTCACCCTCTTGCATGACTAAGCTCAGAGGGGATTGGCTGGACCAGAAGCAGAGTGAAAGTAAAACTATCAGCTGTGTGGAACCACTTTACGATCTCCAGAGACGTTAGATAAGCCATCGGTAATCGCTGTCCATTACACATCATTGGAAAAACACCAACTTTCCAAAAAACTTACCAAAGTTTACTTTACATTCTCAGAGGGAAACGTGCAAAAAATGACTTTGCATTGAACGAGTTGAGATTAGATGTGAAATAAAATCCCTCCTCCGAAGCTGGGTCTAATCAAGCGCCTGGTGACCTCATCAACCCCCCCCCTGATTAGTGAATCATCAAGATCAGGCTAATAAAGATCTTTTTTATCTCTAAGTGTCACCCTTTTGGATTGTTTTGGATTAAATTGAATTGGCCCTCTCTGTTTGAGTTCCTCACAGATTATAACAGCTGCCTGTAAAGGTACAACAGATGTAATCAGATACATCTGGCGGGCAGATTACTGGACAATCCGCTGACTGTTCGAGCCGGTCTGATTACAAACCCACACATTACACATCAAGGCTCACATGGCCAAGCACCTGACTAAGCCTCGTGTTTACATCCCTAAATCCGGACATTCACACTGTGGAAAATCTACTGAACTGAGCAGGCTTTAGCAAATCCCCACATGTTCATAAAAAACTGGGTGATCATCCAGGTTCATTTGGTTTATTAGCTTCATTTAGGAGAAATCTGCTGTCATGGAGTCGGCGCAGATGCTCTGCTAAACCCAACGAGCTAGAACAAGGTTATCGCTGAATTCTGTCCATTTCAATAGACAGGTACTCAGGAAAATGAGCAAGACGCAAATATAACGTGACCAATTGTAGCGGACACAGGTCTCTGTGCTGGTGGGTAGCATATTCCATGGCTTCACCACCCAAGACCCGTTATGCCGACACAAGTGTGTTTACCATGCATTTAATCCGATAACTGTAGAAATCAGATTATGATCAGATGCATGTAAACACGCTCGTTGATTGAATATGGGAAAGTATTTAAATAGGCCTATAAGGAGATACCGTGGAGACTAGTAGCCTAGCTGTAATGGTACTGGACTGGGGACCTGATGGTCCAGGGTTCAAATCCTACCTCTGCCAAGCTGCCATAGTTGGGTCCTTAAGGAAGACTCTGAACCCACCATTGCTTGGATTGGTAAGACTGTATGAGTTGTAAGTTGGCCTGGATAAGGGTCTTATCCCTAGTCTGCTAAATGGCATAAATGTAAATAGTATTTTATTGGGAATAGTGGTTAAGGTGCTGGATCAGGGTTCAAATCCCACATCTGCAACATTTGGGTCCCTGAGCAAGGCCCTTAACCTCCAATCGCTTGGATTGTACGGCTGTATTAATTATTATTAAGTCGCTCTGGATAAGGGCGTATGCTAAATGACATAACTGTAAGCAGTAATCCCAATTACAAAGGGCTCATGCTATCTGAATTTATCTCAATTGTTCAATGTTTTCTATTGGATACAATAACACCGAAACAAGCACTCTGTAGCCCAGAATTGCGGTTTAAATGGAAATAAGCTACAGGCGATACACAGATATTCCCTGGGCAACACGTTGTAAGAGCACAGGGTTAGTATTCAGAACGCTCAGCACTGTGTCTTGTCTCTAACAATGGTGTGTAGCATGTACGAGCACAGTTGTGTGTGCTCTTGCTTTGTGTTTTAATGGAAAGACCTTGGATCGCGCCGCAGCTGCAGGAAGTTTGGGGCAAAGGGGGGAAGAAATAGTAGGTGAAAGAAAAGCAAAACAAACAAAGAGACAGGAAAAGCGCACTAACCCATTTGGAGTGCGCCGAAAAGAGTGCGAGAGTGAACTGAACAGGGAGAGAGATGTGTGTGAAGGGCGAGGACAGCTCGACGATTGCTGTATCGCTGTGGCCAAAAATACTGTGCAGCCTAATGGGAAAGTGTGGGCACCAGTGGAGAGGGGCTCAGGCTTTTGCGTACGCCTGTATGTAGATTCCGTCCATGTGACTGAATAGGAGTGCGGTTGTAGACGTGAGCACAGTAAATTAATTAGGTTAAAAGGCCTTTGGCAAACAGCAATGCCACCAACAAACCAGACAACGATCCAGCCCAATGACACAGGTGAATCTCCTGTTACTCCATCTGAAGAAGCTTACTCATCCTTTACTAGTTCAAACTAGTTCTACATCAAGGCGGGGTTTTAAGAAAACAGACGTAAACTTTTCAAGGTACTTTACAAAAGCGACAAATGTTTACGTAAGAAAACTAGCGCTGCCACGACATGCTTCTTGACAACACAGTATGCAGTGATGACATTGTGAGAAAGAAGTCAGCTTGTCAGCATGGAATTCAGTTGGCCTAGTGGTTAAGGTACTGAACTACGAACCAAAAGGTCCCAAATGACTAGTCTTGTGTATGGATATAACCTTGTGTGTGTAGCTGAAATGGCCACTGATGTTGATAGGAACGTTCAATGAGACAAACAGTGAAACAGATCGTTAGAGAAATGGTCGCTGCCTGGACATTACCGTAGCCATATTTTTCGTCATCTTTTTAATCCACTGCATTGTAAATTTTCACAAGCAAACTGCATGCAAACTATATGTAAATGTGTCTAAACTGTTAAACAACATGTTTTTTCAGTTCCGAATAAAAATGAACCATCACACGTCGTAGAAACAAAATACAGCACGCACGACGGAATACAAATATTAATAAACATATCTCGCTGGCTGTACACAAGCAAGAGAGAATGAGTCCGGTTGAGTTTCAGAGCAGGCAATACAGTTATCACCTTTTAAACATTCTTTAAGTAGGTCAAATCAGTGCCGTGCTACTAGCAGGAAGTCACAGGGGTCAAATGACCGGCGCACGCGCACTTCTAGGAATGTGTAGTTAAAGCTGCCACAATGCTTGTAGTGTTAAACAGAGTACAAAAAGTTTTTATTTATGAAATTTAATAAAAATATGAACTAAACTTGCAACTAGTAAACAGACACCTTTTTTAATTTGACCAGCTGTTTAGAGCAAATGCTTATTTCCTGTTGTAATCGTTAAAGCGGACAGATGGTCATTAAACGCTACTTATCTGTGCAGTAAAATGGACATATTTTAATTCAGATTATTGCAAAGAATCAGCAGTAATTCCCAAGCCTTAGCTGGCACATCCCCTCTTAAATCCCCCGAAACAAAATTAACCGCTAGCACTCATAACACACAACATTACACCTAGTTGGCACCACATTTACCACATTATAAGGGCAGGGCAGCATCATCATTTTTCACAATGCACTTAGCACTGTCTTCTGAGAGGCAAAAAAGCCTAGGCCCTTAAATATTTCTTTACATATGCTGCACTTTGCCTAGCCAAATCAGTGGTTCAGCTGGCTGTTACTAAAATAAGGACTCCTGTAACACAGGTTTTTGTACCATGCAGTAGTTGTATCTGTCACACCGTGGCGTAACCTGCTCGTACTCCAGCCTGCTTCCAACATGCCTGAGTTTATATTAGCGTCTACTAATCTAATGTAAAACGAGCTGAACCCGAGATAAAGCGTGGCCTCAGACCGGGGCCCCTCACAGCGCGACGAAGAGAGCTGTAACCCGAGAGCTCCACTCAAACACCAAGCAATGGCAAACACAGTCCACAAATGGTACAAACTAAGCTGCTATAGAAGGTTCCCTAGTATGAAGTAATATTACATCATCATTATTACCGATTACCCTCATTAGTACAAATAAAATAAAGATCAGGGGGAGGCACACACACACGCATAAGGAACGAGCGATCTGCAACCAGAGTGTATCCATGTGTTTTAGATGAGGCCTCACTCACCAAGTTAGCACATGTGGGATTAACGGGCAGCAGGGGTTGTACGGAGGAACGGGAAAGCAATTCGTTAAAGCCCCTGTGTGCTCCTGTGCGCCGTGAGAAGCAGTGTCTGTGTACCATTCGAGACCGTGCATGTCACTACGTTAAAAAACCCTACGTTTAGCTTCTCTGCTTCTCGCTAGCGTTCGGTGTGTGCCACGACCATTGGCTGGCTTCGCACAGCAGGAAGTGGCTGGGTTTTGAAATCCTGACCATGTCGCCTGTCTGCATGTAAGCATGCTGAGTACTTGCTATGTTTAGACTTACTTATGGCACAGATGAAGGCTTGTGAAGATTACAATGTAAATAGGGTGGAATGTGGGCATGGGTGTGCCCTGTCACGCTCAAAACATGGATAATTACCAAGCTACCTTTAACAGCAAAGGCTTTGTAAAGTTTTATTTACATACGCAGTTATAGGACAAAACGTAAAAGACGTTACCTTCATCGATCGGGGTGGAGTTGCTTTGAAAAAGTTGCTTTGTCAGACTGATCCATAAGGGATTCTCTTATACAGGTGAGCATTGTTTAACAACCATTCGATCAATGACTTCAGTTTATCGACAAGGTCTTCAAATTATAATAAATTATAAGTGGAAATATAAATCTAAAAGTCTTTTGCCTCAAGACATTACAGACACAAACTGGCTATGTTAAGTGTTATGTACAGGCAGCATTTTGTTACATCATTGATTTGTTGGGTTAAGGGTCTTGCTCAAGGACCCAACTGTGGCAGAGGTCGGATTTGAACCCTGGACCTTCTGGTTCATAGTCCAGTGCCTTAACCGCTGGGCTACCACAGTCCATAAATTAAGCACTTATCCAGAGTGACTTACAATTCATACAGTCTTTCAATCCAAGCAATTGTGGGTTAAGGGCCTTTCTCAGGGACCCGCATGGGGCGGAATTTGAACCCTGGACCTTCTGGTCCATAGTCCCAACACCTTAACCACTAGGCCACCACAGTTCAAAAGGATTTAAAGGGTTTTAGAGCATCAGTCGTTGTCCTCGGTTGCTTGTTAGCTCACTTTTGGACTACAGCCTGTTCTTCTTGTGTGTATGACTTTACGCAACTTATTTTTACCAAGATGTAAATGGTGTGTGGCGGCACGGTGGGTCGGTGGGTGGCACCACTGCGTCACATCAAGAAGGTCCCCGGTTCAATCCCAGGGTGGAGTGGCCTGGTCCTTTCTTTGTGGAGTCTGCATGTCCTTATTCCGAGCACTCAGGTTTCCTTTCACAGTCCAAAAGGCTTGCATGTTAGGTTAATTGGTGTCTCTAAATTGGCCCTTAATGCGTGACTGTGTGTGTGTCCTATGATGGATTGGCCCGTGACCCCGTGTGGATTACGAGAAAGATAATTAATAAATTAATTAACGTAAATGGAGTTTGTAAGTGTATTTTGTCTCTATTATTATACGGTATTGTCCTTTGTCCCGTCGCTATCTGTATATTTCGCTTTATATTATATATCGCTATCCTTGTTATACCACTGTTGAGGTCGACCATCACCGTCCTCTGCCGTCGATAAACTCAAGTGATGGCATTTAAAACTACTGAGAAGCAAACCGCAGACTTGAGAGAAGCAAGTAGCTTCGAGATCTCCTTCTAAGAACGAGCTAATTAAAACATCAGCCACCGAGAGCTGGTAGAGAAAAGTAGCAGACAAAGGGAAAAGCACAGAGAGTAAAGCACATCTCAAGATGCCTGCAGTTCTGGAGCAATTTCATGCCCCCATAAACACTGCGGTGCACATGGGACCACAGACAGACTGTAAGGGTGGGGGAGGGTAGAGGCAAAGCGAACAGAACAGAACTGTAGCTGTAATTCAAGATTAGAACTGAACCCTCAATTGTGAGCGATAACATGCTGATAACACGACAGGCTGAGACCTGCAAACGGACCCACGGTCGTCTGAGAGAAACCGAACGGGGCGCTAAAACTTTACAGCACAGAGTAGCCTGAGTGAAGCGCTGACGCAGCGCTTTTCTCACATATCATCGGAGCTGGCCTGGGGTCGCTGTGAAAACAGGTGTGCAAACACAAAGCGTACCGAATCGCTATAAAGAGCCCTAGTGTACAGAAAAGCGGGGGCGTCGCCAGCTAGCTCGGTGCTAAACGTTACGTTCGTGAAGCTTAGCCTTTGAGTGACCTGCCTCACCAAGAGCCCGCTGGAAGAAAGAGGACGCTGTTAGTCAACCATAAGAAGGCTGCAAACTTTAGTTACGCAACAGTATCAAGCTGCGCGTTGGCAAAAGCCCAAGCGCTTAAGTAAACACAGAAAGTATCCAGCCAGAAAACCACTGTAAGTGGATCCCAATTTACATTTCAGAATAAGCAATAGTGATGTAAACAAAACATTTCCCAACAAATAAACAGACATTAACTGCATTACCCAAGACAAACTGCTTGTCAGTGAAGGCATGTTCCTTGCATGCTAGCAAGCACACAGGGCTAATATTAGCATTTTTTATATCAGAGCTGGTTAAGTGTAAATTGTACCGACTTTACCTTACAGACTTTAGCACTTTACGCTTTGACTGACCTCCTTCATTTAGAACGTGGCATAAGAAAGAAGACGCTATTAACCCTAAATATTAAGCACTGTGCTTTCTTATAGGAGGACAAGGTTGCCAGATGTGTGAAAGCTAGGCTTAAGGTGTGCTGGAGCCAGTCAGAGCTGATCCACAGAAACAGAAAGATAAAGCAAAACAGTGCTGAATCTAAAATGACTCTCTACTTATTATGTAGTGCACTATATGCAGCTTGGAATAATAGCATTTGCACCCTTTATAGTGCTCTACAGATCACATCACCCTGCGTGTGTCACCCAAGTGTTGACCAGATCCATGCTGGTTTAAGCTGGTGCGGTGCTGGCAATGCTGGTTGACCAGCATAACCTTGCTGGCAAAGTTGGTTGCCCAGTATGATCTTGCTGGTTTTTTTGTTCAACCAGCATGTGCTAGTTACCAGTATACTCAGAAAAGACCAACATGCACTCAATAACCAGTAAAGACCAGCATGTGCTGGTCACCAGCACCCCCAGTAAAGACCAGCATGTGCTGGTCACCAGCACCTCCAGTAAAGACCAGCATGTGCTGGTCACCAGCATCCCCAGCAAAAAACATGTTCAAAACACAACAAACGCTGGTCACCAACAAGTCCAGCATCATGCTGGTCTGTTTTTTCAGTAGGGAACCGATGTACCTGGCTAATTAACGTATGGGTTAAAGTCAGTGTAATCTCAGAATTTAAACCTAATTGGACCTGGAAGTCGGAATCCAATTCATTTCAGATACACCCCCGAGGCTAGGTTTAACAAGCGTTTGAATTCTGAGGTTCCACCGTAGGGTAATTGACCTAATAATAATGATAATTAAACCGTCCCAAACTACAGACTTGCGAGCAAGCTTTGCCATTGATGGCCAACAGGGGTCGCTGTTCCTTTCTCAAACACAGCCCTTTGTGTCTATAAAGAGCTTGATCAGGCTTCAGGTTAAAATAATTCATATTTCAGGCTTAATACTACCAAATACTAGACCAAATAATGCCAAGCAACCAGCTCATACTCTCTATTTTATTATATTAATTATTTTATTTACTCTATACAGTATACTTTTGTATTACATATCTTCACACAACCCAAAAACATTTATTGGCCATTGATGCCGATAGTGACTTTATCTACTATTATTGTAATATTATACATAATATTGTATAATCTTTTGTATTGTACACTCGAATGTATTTTATTTATTATATTTTCATATTTTATGATTCCATTTAACTTTAGTGTATCTACACTATTACTGATTTTTTTTATTGGGGTCATTTAAATTCTATATACTATATTCTATATATCACTAATAGTGGGAGGAGGTCTGGTCCATTTATGAGACTTTTAAGGTGTCTTCCTTGTCACATTTATTGAGATTTTCCTTGCCACTGTTGCCCTAGGCCTGCTCATTTGGGGCTGTGGACCTAAATATTTATAAAGCTGCTTTGAGATAATGCTCTGTTGTAAAATAAATCTGACTCTGACTTTGACCACAAACATAATGAAACCACCGTGAGCAATGAATCATCTCTGAAACTGGGCAACTGAATATCAGATAAATACTGAGGCCTACAACCTACTCAGGCTTATGGGATATGATAAATGTACACAGAGTGCACCACTTATCTGCGGACATAAGCCTTCGTAAAGTAGGGACACTCGAGTACTGTCTTTCCATGATACGAGGTGATGCATGTACTCCCACTTTGACTACCAAATTTCGTAGTTGCATGCGACCACTGTGACTGAAACAGCCACTTGTTTAGTCACAGAGTGGCGTCAGTCCGTAGGGGACTAGTGACCTGGGAAATGAGGAAATGAGCCAGAATTTTACAAAGTTCCCAGAAAAAAAGGGATGAATTAAGCAAGGGCTTCCATAAACATCAAACAAACAACAAAGCAGCTGAAATGCCTCAAGAGCCAAACCATAAACCAAAGCTGGGGGGAAAAAACACAAACACAATCAATCTTATTCACATAGCCCCCCACTGGCTTGGCCTTTTTGTCCAGTTCTGCTGAGCTCAGCATTTCTCCTGACAGGGTACACTGGAGCTTTATCCTGTTACCCATTCAGAGGAATTATTTCGGATATGAACCCCACCTGAGCTGAATTCAGGTCAGACAAATATCACTGAATAGCTCGTTAAGCACTGTTCCATCCATAAATGACCCGTGTTTAAAATGGCCTAATCCTCCTAAACTCTGTACACTAGGGAGTCTGAATCATGGGCTGTAAAAGTTCAAACGTTGGAATGAATGTTTAAGCTGAAAATCCTGATTCTAGCTTCATATTAAAAATGACACGCTTATTCCATCTTTTCCTGATTGCACCTTAATAAAAGTCTCTTTTATTCGTAAAGGGTTAACTATGAACACTGGCCACTAATTGTTGGTGGAGTAACTTGAAAAACCACTGAGTACACAGCACAGGAAAGTGCAGGTAATTAAAATTATTACTAAGAAAGAAAGTGCTGAAATCTGCCAAATTCCACTGGAGCTACTGGTACCACAGACAACATTTTGTGTTAAATGAATGGCACCATTTAAAAACAGTGAATCACCCAAGAATCAGTTACTTAGGCTTAGCTTTATGAAAGTCCATTCAGTTAAGAATAGGCCATCACTGGTAAATGAACAGATGGGCAAACGTTCAACGTTAAGACTTTAAGTGTGAATGGCTTAATTAGCTTCATTTACCAGTGTAAACAAACAAAAAACTAAAAAGTTAGATTTTACATTTATGTCCTTCTTACAATCCAAGCAATTGTGGGTTAAGGGCCTAGCTCAAGGACCCAACCGTGGCAGAGGTGGGATTTGAACCCTGGACCTTCTGGTCCACAGTCAAATACCTTAACCACTAGGTCACCAATTCAATTCAATTCAATTTTATTTGTATATCGCTTTTTACAATAAGCAGATTTACATTGATACATGAACACTGTCACTAATTGGATTCTATTGTTCCTAACGAGCAACAAATATGGCGACGACCACAGTCATAACAAGGAGCATTCCCTGAAACGTTCAGCTCTTCTGCAAGTGCTGATTTTGTTTTAAGAGTTAGAAGCTGGAAACAAGATGTGACCTACTAAAAACAAACCTACGTCAAAATGAACCCGTAAATGGACACGACATGGAGTTTATTGTAGACGTCAAGTTTCGGGCACAGAGATTAACAAAAACAAGTACCTACCACCATGCGTGATGAACCACATGCACCATTTTCACAGCATTTTTAAGAAGCCCTCTTATCCAGAGCAACTTATAATTGATACAGTCTTACAGGGTACAATACAAGCAACTGTGAGTCGAGGGGCACTTGCTTAAGGGATCGACAGTCGTGGCCTGGCAGTGCTGGGATTCGCTCAAACACTGCCAATCCACTGATGTTCTCCAGGCAGATGGACTAATTCAGGTCGTCCATCACGAGTGTCAGTTTGTCCTCCTGTTACCTTAACTCATCTTTTTATCGCCTTCATTTCCGTGCGTCTGGGAGCTCCTGACACAGAAAGCTAGCTTTATTGTAGTCAATTAATTTTTAATGACAAACAATTTAGCTGCCACTGCTCAGCGCTGCTCTGCTAGAGAGGTGTAATTGGAAAAGACAGGTCGCGAGGAAAACAAATTAAACTTTCAAATGCCCTGGGTCGTGAGGAAAAGTAGTCGGGGAGACAGGTGACAGAGTACCACAGGAAGGGGCAGGATGTGTGACCTGTGTAAAATTTCCATCTGTTAAAATCAAAGACCAAATGAACTGAATTTAACTCCCAGTTTTTTTTAACTGAGAGGATTTCACTGCTTGGTGCTTCTCAAGCCTTTTTTGGCACTGTGATTGACTAGTGGTTAAGGTCCAGGGTTCAAATCCCACCTCTGCCAGTCTGGCTCTGTTGGGTCCCTGAGAAAGGCCCTTAACCTTGGATTGTAAGGTTGTATCACTGGTAAGTCTTGGTCAAGGACGTCTGCTAAATGACTAAAATGGCTAAAGGAGTGAGCTGGGAAGTGTCTTGTAACTTCGATCACCAGTAGCTTTGGCTAGATGTTTCAGGCAGTTAGTGGTTGTTATTTTTTCCAGCAGAAGCTTACAACGTAATTGTATGCTTATTCTACCAATGTCATCGTTGTTATGACAGCATAAGCTACATAACCCATTTATAGCCTATAAATAGTAGCGTACCACTGTAGTATACAGGGTGAGTCAAAAGGACACAGGACACCCTATTATTACAGAAACAAACACGGAAATGATATATCTGAATACCCCAGCAAGTATGGGTAAGGGGGTATGTCTTTTAGGCTATGTCCGGAGCATGGCTGCCATCGTGAAAGCCGCCATATTGGATCAAGGGCAAGTTTTTTTTTCAATAGAAACATGGTCATGTAGGATATCAAAGAAGAGTAGAATTGTATCAGAAATCGATTGCCACAATCAGATTTGCAATATCTGTTGTGGTTCAAAAGTTATTAACACAGAAATTGAAAAACCTTTTTTTGTTCATCACAGGTAACTGAAGATGGAATTGACGATTCTGACGCAACTGGCGTATCATAGCAACAGACTTCAACAACCGAAACCCAGAAATATCACCAATTTCACCAGTTTCAGAGAGTGCCATAGAATCAGTTTGTCTTACAATGCCGATTAACTCGCAACTCTCGACGAGTCTGCTCAAAGAAGAGCTCATTCGTTCTCGAAATTCCACAGACTTATACCTTATACCTTTCAAAACTCCAGTATTAGATTAATTGTCATTCTACAGGACACTAATGGCTTGCAGTGTTTTCTTGTCAACAGTGCAAGAAACCCAATGTATTCATAACGCAGAGCTCACATTATTATTATTATTATTATTATTATATATAGAGAAAGAGCATCTGGTTTAAGAGAATATCATGTGACTGG
Organism: Parotocinclus spilosoma; assembly: GCA_033117975.1. NCBI lineage: Eukaryota > Metazoa > Chordata > Actinopteri > Siluriformes > Loricariidae > Parotocinclus > Parotocinclus spilosoma. The sequence continues at coordinate 4,058 of JAVSBV010142475.1, read as the reverse complement.
TAATTACACTCTTCTCCGGATGACTTGCTCTGCATTTAAAGATACTGCTCATCATTGTTTTTACTTGTTCTCATAAATGTGCTGATCTTCCAGGGGACTACTGTACGCTTTTGGTGTCCGGAGACGACCCCAGAATTCATGACACTGATGAGCATGTAGCCTGAATGGAGTCGTTGTTGCAGTGTCAGGATGATCCCTGTCTCAGACACAGACAATCATGCCTGAAGCTCAACCCAGCTAAAAACTCAACACTCATTATTTTTTCCCTAAAGACTGAGCACAGTCGATTCTGGTTAAGAATCGACCACATCGGGACATGAACGTTTTGGTCCTAATAACCATCTGGTCCGATTAAACAAACATGCCCTATGTTATTACATATTATAACATATTAAATGTTTATTAAACCGTTATTGTACGATTTACACGTATAGTGAACGTACAAACAAGAACTACTGTTACCAACTTTGTTCATTGAAAAACAAATTTGCAAACAAGTTTTTCGAAAAGATCTACAACACAATGTGTAGGTACTCAGCATGCGAAGTAATAATACTGTAAAAAACAAGTTCTTACTAAATTCCAGTCAACGTTTGAAGAACTTATCCAGTGTGATCCGACGCGCTTTTGCTGTGGCTAAGTGGCCAGCCCATTAAAAAAATGTAGTTCAAAGAAAAACTTCATCATATGCAAGTGACATGCAGTAAGCATCTTAAGCATGCCTCAACCATTTGCCTTGCTGTCCCCTCTGAAATAGCCCTGTGACACCCCTAGGATGCATCCCTGTCACTTTGAGAAACTCTGTAGAAGCCTGTAGATGTCGTGACATTTACAATTATTCACTGACTACTTGGCGTCACATGATGTTTGTAGATTTGCTCATTTGGACTGGCCCTCACCACAAAGAGAACTAACATTTGAAAACATGCCCCAGGAGAAGACAGAATGTAATGCAAAACCTCTAAACTCAAAATGCTAGCTGGTTCATATTCCAACTAGAGGTGAGGTCTGTCCAGAATTGAGTCACAGCTACAGTTCAATGTGACTCGATGGGTAGCACCATCACCTCACAGCAAGCTGGTTCTGGTTTCGATCCCAGTTTCGAGTGTCCTGGCTTCCATGTCCTTTCCACGCGTTTACTCCGGGTGCTCTCGTTTCCTCCCACAGTCCAAAGGCATGCATTAGTTTAACTGACCGCACAGTATGACTAGTCTCGATGTAAACCTGTGTGTTGATGCAACCCTAAGTGCCTGTTTGTAATAAACAAACACACCATAGTCCAAAGGTCATTTTATTCATTGTACAAAATGTATTGGACCTCTAGTCAGCTTTTCACCACATTGCTGTTTTCTTTGCTGGATATTGGTTTGATCAATGGGCTGTTTAGCATTTCCCGACCTGTGATGGACTGCACCCTTTTAGAGTTGGTTCCCACTTTGCTGCCTGACAGGCCCAGCCAGCGAGCCTATATTTTGTCTGTGAAATGACTGTATGAGCATTTCCTAACAGACTTCCTAATAAAGTTACCAAATATTTGATATCTGAGTTAGGGTTAAATATACTGCTGACAAAAATGACTGGATATTTTAAAATGAATATTGTTATTATTTGTGAGAAGTGTATATTACCGGTACTCAGTAACACAACAGACCTCACAGTGCTGAGGTAACTTTTAGTTATTGTACCCTACAAACGGTTCATAATATTTTCTCATCAACATCATCTCACAAAAAAGAGCTCCTTTAATAATGCTGACCTTTCTAATCAGAGAACCAATAAAGCTATTTTAGAAATCGCTGTCTATGGGATCATTAGGATTTGGGCTTGCCATTTTTCTGTAACAGGATTTCTGTGTAAAACGTATGAGTGAGGAATATAATATGCACACTTTATCTCCGGTTCTCATCCTGGTCAAAGTGGGAATTCCTTTGAATGGGAATTCGTGTCATTACAGGGCCCTGCAGGGGTTGCTGTTGCAGTGCCAGGGGCGAGCCCAAACTCACCTCCTTCAGACATGGTGAATCATGTCTTTATGTGACAGCCAGAGCAGGTGGAGGGTGCCACTGGGATTTAGTTTGGGATTCATGTGGTGGAACAGTGAATACACAACTTTTAAGTATTGTATTTTACAGTGCCACTATAGTGCCAGCAGCGATCAATCCAAAAAAAAAAAAAAAAAAAAAAGCAAAGCATCCCGTTTCACCCTTGCTTTTTTTCATTCAGGGTCATGGAAATGTCTGTCATGTACCCTGAAATTCACTGGGTGCAGGTACACCAGTCCATCACAGGGTCCTGCAGCCACACCACCCAGCCTTCATGTTGCAGACTTCATATCAGTTTACCTCCGTGCAGGAGCTGCTAGTTACAAACAATCCATTTATCTACAGATGAGAGAAAAGAATTGTCTGATTCAAGTTTTCTTACGTTTTTATTGACATTGCTCAGACGGTTCATGCAGTGCCACCCATGCCTTGTGCCCTTGCAGATACGTAATCACATCATTACTAAGAAACACGAAGGATACAAAACCAGGGAGGATGAAAAAGCAGAGTCAATGTGAGGTCAGTCGCACAAGAAGTTCACTAGACTAACGTGTTGTGTGCATGTAAACAACCTCAGCTTGAAAGACATTTAAATAACATACCAATAAAATTTAATAACAGGATTATCTAACCCAACAACGATAACACTCACCAAGAACACCAAACAGAGATTCTTAACAACAGGTGGGACTGGCTGATATATATGTTTTCTTGGCACATTATCTACAGCACTGAAATTTACAGATTAATACAAAGCTAACTGTCATAAGAATTCCTTAATGTAAATAATAAACGGCATCGGTTCGGCATCTCTGCATGCAATCAAGTCAACACAACGTAAAAAACTGCAAAAGGTACAGCATACAAACACATTGGACACATTTCCATTAAGGTACTGGGATAGTTTGTGTACCTAAATAATTACAGAACTCATCTGTTCTGAAGTTCCACCACAAGTCTTGGCACCAAACCTTCACCAGAACACATACACTCACACACTAGGGCCAATTTTAGCGTAATCAGGTAAACTGAAGCATGTCTTTGGATTATGGGAGGAAACCAGGGCACACTGAGTAAACCCACACTGACACGGAGACAACAAGCTGACAGATTGTAGTACTATTATACTACTATTTTATAGTACTTTAATAATCTGTATAGTATAGTATTTGAAACCAGCAAAGTGTTGATGTATCTAGTCAAGCATGCAGGGAAACTGAATAAGCTTAGCACACAAAAAAACAAGGCACACAGTCAGCAGACTGTGCTGATTCCAAAAAGATTGCCAATCTGCCATTAGTTTATTGGTGACTGACTTAATAGTTTTTACCTTTATTAGCAGGGGAATGTGTGCTGTGTTCATACATCACTAAGAAAGGTCAGATCACGGAGGGTGGACATAATTATACAGGGAGAGTAGACATTTGCACAACCCATTGACTGGTCTATTTTTACATCAGCACCTTTGGACATTTGGATATGAGGATGACATGTTTAAGGGTTTGTGCTGTTGAATGAATGCCATGGTAATATTATTATAATTATATAATATAATTATTTAACTGTCTGAGACAAATGCTTTCAAGATTCAAGCTTGAGTCAAATTCATGCAAAATTGGTATTTGTATCAAAATAATTAGTAACAGTCTGGCTTGCCCTTGCCACTAAAATACAGCTTTAATAGTTACTTGATGGTATTTTTAATTGCAGGGTGACTGGGTTGTATTTGACCATTATTGGTCAAATACAACCCAGTCACCCTGCAATTAAAAATTATTACAATTATTGCAGTTACACAGCAAGAAGGTCCCGGGTTCAATCCCAGGGTGGAGCGGTTTGGGTCCTTTCTGTGTGGAGTCTGCATGTCCTCCCTGTGTCTGCGTGGGCTTACTCCGGGTACTCTGGATTCCTCCCACATTCCAAAGACATGCGTGTTAGACTGATTGGCATCTCCAAATTGTCATTGACTTGCGTATGCAAAACACCCCAGCCGTGTAACTGGAAACAGCTGCACGC